>JBAMBP010002629.1:0-120716 GCA_037044515.1 Phortica magna
ACACACGCGCATACGCATACACGCACACGCAAAGCCTCAAGCACAGCAGACAGAGACAGTGCTGACGACGAAGCTGATTCCGATGTGGATGGCGTCGCGCCGCTGACACCGCCGCCATCTACTGGCGAAGTGCGACATTCGTCGTCTTTGATTGCAAGCATTCCTGCTGGTGGTACCTCTTCTTCATCTTCTTCATTTACGTCGTCATCGTCTGCTGCGCGACACATTATTAACTTGATGAGTCGCGACAATGTTGTTCTGAAGCGCCAATTGCGCGAAAAGGCAAAACATGACAGTTTGGAGTCAATTAAAATGCACATTTTAATGCGTTTAAAGTTAACGAAACTGCCGAATATAACAACACCAATACCAGTACCGCAGAACATCTTAGAAAACTTCTACAAGTCATACAATGCGACGCGCGCGAATTCAACATGGCGGTAAGTATAACGGATCCGTAATAATGCTTGATTAGGAAGTAAATCTCAATTATTTATTCTTATCTTATTTATTAATGATGATTTGCACGTTTGACCAAACTTCACACATATATGTAAGGTAACCGTCCCAGTCATAGATCGTCTTGTCCTACTAATGGATCAGGTTGCCAAACTAACTTAATTATTGCTTGTTTCGCAATTTAAGTTGATATTTCATGATAAGACATTAAAAAATCAGGTGGTGATGATCATTGAAAAATTGTGCTAAAATCTTTTATTGAAATGCCCTTTTTTATTATTAGAATGCTTATATCAAACTCGGTAGTGAAAGTAATTTAAACAAAATGTCGCCATGGCTCAAACTTTGAGCCTCAAAGTGACACATAGGTAGGTGGCAAAAAGATCTCGATCCAAAGACTGATCCATAATTGGGACGTGATTCATTACTGGGACGTTTACCTTAAGTAGATATACTAAGTAGCTATTGAAAAATACCATTAAAGTACAAGTACACCCTTGTTCGATGTGCATATATAAACAAACAAAAAAAGTGTGAAATTGCACTTTGTCATTTGTTGAGACTCGGAAAAAATTGAAACCCAAGCAGAAAAAACTTTGTCAAACATTATTTTTATTATTTTCATCACCCGGTAACTTGAGTTACTCTACAGAGCTCCGTCACAAAGGTTGCAACGTAGAGAAGGTGATATCTCCGACTATATAAAGTATACATATATATTTTTGATAAGCACGATTGTCCAAAAATTAGGTATTTGTTTGGAGAACGTTTTGTTTTGAGAGCACTGACTCAATATAGACTTATATGCCGATAGGGCGGCTGGCGCAAAGAAACGATCGGTCTAAGATAAGGGTCTTATTTGTTCTTAAATATAAACAGACAAAACTTACATGTTTTCAATAAAGTTTAATTATGTTGCTTTTATAAAATAAAACTTAAAAATTGTATGGCTCTCATTTAGTCAAAACTTACATGCTTTTAGTTAAAAACCCAAAAGGCCTGTCAGAGTATATGGGTTTCGGCACACCTAAAAACTGGTGGTCATGTTTGCGGTGTTAACAACTTCACCTTGAACACATTTAATTGTGATATGTTCGATAGCGTTAAGTGTAACTTAAAGCTCATTGTTATTATTGACTTGCTAAATTTTTTTTTAACTTTTGCTTTTCATGCAGACGTGGTGGCGGCGGCGGCATTCAAAATTCACCGAGCATCAGTTACAAGAGTGACAGCCTCATGAAAACAAAACACACTCAGCAACCTTATGATATATCGAGTGAGGATACCAGCACCAATTTCGATAAGGAACAACTGCAGAGCGATGACGCGTACGCATATCCAATTTCCATGAGCAATAAGCCAATGTACAGTGATGGATATGCCGATGATAATGATGATGAGAAGGAATTTTACTCAGCGATGCATGACGACGATGACAACGAAAATATTATGTCACACATTAACAGCATCTATATATTTCCCGAAAGTATGTACGACGATCATTTAATATTTCTTACAAATACTTGAAAATTATCTCATTTACAATCAGGATCTCATTTAGCAAAGAGGTTTTTAGCATAAACGCAAACCGTTTTAAATTTATTTATAAAATATATATCCACACTTGAAGGTATAGGGTTCGTTCTCCATCCCTTTTCCGTTTGCAGTGCTCCCAGGTTTGGTTTGTGCCAACGATAAAAACTACCAAACTACTAAATAACGTTTGTGGCAAGGATAAAAACAAGGACATTGAAAGAAATCTGTACTGTATTATATCAAGTCTCGTCTCTCTTAAGAAACACTTTCGGCAGTATGATGTTTTGAGGATGGCAAAAAGATGCGTTTCATGCGCATGCGGCCATTTCCCCTTTTTTATACCAAATTTAGTTAGTTTGATAAAACGCAGCGGACATCAAATGCTCAGTAAACGCAGCGGGTGTGAAATCGTTTTATTTATTTGAATGTCCATCAAATCAAAAACAATTCACATAATTTATTTGATTATGTACATTTCAGCAACACGTATACGTCACAATCGTCGAAGCGACTTACTACACTTTAAACTGGACAGTGACGCGGATGTTTCGCGTGCCACGATGCACCTGTATATACGTGGCTTGGAGTGGATCAAAGAGCATGAGCCAAACCTGCTTAGTGACATAGCCGAATATCAAATCGTAGTCGCAATACACAAGCCAGTGCGCCGAGCTAACGCCACCAACTACACGCACAAGCTAAAAGTACTAGAATCGCGCCATAAAGTTCCCACAGGTGCTGGCCAATGGGTCAAAATCAATGTGCTGTCTTTGATTGCAAATTGGGCGGAGAGGCGCAATGTATCGCACGAAATACTCATCCAAGGCACTGAGCCGTGGATGCGCCCATTAATTGTAACTTCGGATAACACGGCAAAAAGTCCACTGGTAAGCGTTAATATCTTGAATTTTTTTTCTTAAACCAACAAAAGGACATTTCAAGGTCAATAATGATTTTTTTATTTTTTCGCTATCAAGACGGTGCATATTGAAATTGGCGCTCAGACGAAGCATCGGTACAAGCGCAGCATATCTTTGGATTGCAAGGAGAACGACCAAGAGGATCGTTGCTGTCGATATCCTTTGGAGGTTAATTTCCGTACTTTCGGTTGGAATTTCGTCATAGCGCCGACGTCCTTTAATGCATACTTCTGCAATGGCGAATGCAAAGTCGGCTATCTCGAGCATTACACGCACACGCATCTAACCTCTTTGACGGCCTCGGCCACGCCCTGTTGTTCGCCGACCAAAATGAGCGCCCTCGATCTTTTGTACTTTGACGACAAAAATCAATTGGTAATGAGCGTTATACCAAATATGTCCGTAGAGAAATGTAGCTGTTCATAAAATACAACACTCACTCTTTTTTTTTCCAAACCATTTTCAGTTTTCTTTTTTTTTACATGTAATTTAAACTTTGGGTAAAACAACTGATTTTTTTTAAACATAACATAACAATTTATACATAAAGTCGTAAGTCTAAGTTAAGCCCCTCTGCATACATGATATTATTTACCTTCATCGACATTTTAATCGTTTTATGGCATTGATTGCAATTTAGTGCGTGCCATGCTCAAAACGTTGCTAAAAATAACCACTCTCCTATGTTACTTGGTGCCAAGACAACACGTGCGCCAGATTAGTGCTGGGATCCAATGAATGGCCAATGGCTCAACCGCTTAACTGGTGTATGTGGTGTCTGCCGCGACTTAACATAGGTGAAATTAAAATTGGAAAAGTCACTTGAAATATTAAGAGCTGATTTGGCATCGATAATTAGCACCGTTATTTTTTTGTTTATCTTCATATTTTATTTGTTCTTTGTAGTACAAAACCAGGTTACCCTATATCCATACAAGAAAATCAAAATGTCACTTTCTTTTAAGTTATCCAAATATCAGCAAAATCATATCCATTTAACTAATAAGAATTTTTCACTATAAATATATTGATATTTTACATGTACAAGTAATTTATACGACAGTAAAGCGCCAGTAAATAATGATGGTCTTAATAATAATGAGAAATAAAATAAACAATAAAGTTAATTTAATCTTTTGTAAAGGAACTCCTATGCCACATAGAGCTCAAGGTCACATATGTAACGTCACTGTTGCCCATTCTTCAGAAGCAAAATAAAAAAGGTAAAAAGCTGACGTTTTTTATGTCTTTAAAATCAATTAACAAAGGATTTTCACGGCCAACTCGGTAACGTGGTAAACTGTGAACTCGGCTTTGTTCAATTTAACAATCTGCTTAAGAGTGAGACTATAATTTGCATTGTGATACACAACAAATGATGTTTATCAAAATTAAAGAAATGAGTCTTATGTGATGTGGGAGAGCTGAGTAACATATGTGTATCTAATATTAGAATGAATTTGGCGAGTTAAATTGGTATCAGTGCTTGAGTAAAATAAAATAAATAAAACAAAACAGGTTGAAGAAGTCGAAAACGTCATATGTATATAAACTATTCACAAGTTAAAAAATAAATACTTGTCGTTATACAATATTTCATAAGTTATAACGCAAATGAATTAAAAATTGGCAATTTCCCGCCGGTTCTTCAGAAATTCTGCACGTCGTCAAAGATTTGTCGCGGCAACAACTCGACTAAGCTTTTGACTTTTTCACCTCGCTTTTTTTAAAGCGATTTCAGATTCAGCGAAACTTGGCTGCCGGTGCGGGCCGAAACTAAAGTTTTGCTTTTGATTTCTTAAAAGTGGATCGGAATCGATGGTAACTTAAGTAAGGATAGTTATTAAACAAAAGAAAGGCCATTCGGAATACAAAATATAAAAAATATGTTTTTTTAAAACTGTTCCAAAAAAGCTGTGACCATATTTTATGACTATTTTCGGATTTTATATCATAACTCGGTCAAAAATTCACTTTTCCAAATAAACCGTGACATTATTTAGTAGTTAAAACATCAATCTAAAATACTGCGCTATCTTTTTTCTTTTAGAAGTTACAGTCACTTGAATCTCGAAACTATGTTTGTTCCATTTAAGCTGAGAGTTACTATATATATTTTTATTTGCAACCAAAAACTATCTGCACACGCAAAATTGTTAGTTTTTGGAAAGGCGAGGAAAGAGACACACAACGGGCAACGCACAAGAATCGTTCACCGTCGGCGAGTCAAACAATTTTCTTCATAAGAAATTTCAAAAAACCCCTTCGCTAAACGATTTATTTAACTGTTAATACGAACCGAACAAAAATAATTTCATGGAAATCGGTGCTTAACTGCTCCAGTTGTCGATGCGACCATGGAGGTGGTTTTTTTTGACCAGGTTCTACGATAACGCTCATATCTTTGGAACTACTCAATATTTTTTTATGAAAATTTGTGTCGATAATCTTGGATGTACACTTAATAAGACATAAAAATGACTAACTTGATAGTGTTAAAAAAATTCACAAAAATAACACATTTTTCCGGCAGTCTCAGTGGTGTTTGCTCTTTTATTTCGCATTAATACATGCCCCACTTCAACAACAAGAGTTGATTCGGGTTTACAATTTATGGCAACAACGCATACCATACATTGAAAGTTTCATTGAATTTGGCATGTCTAGTATTTACAAGTTTTTAAAATGGATGTCGTCACGAATGTATTTTCCGAGTGAGAAAGACTATTTTGCTTATTTTCTTTCTGTGTCATAAATTTTCATCCCGAGATGTTTTAAAGCTCTTCGTGAGTGAGCTTCGGTTTTTTGTTAATATTAATACTCACTGTCTCTGACCCCAACGGGCCTAACCAATTTGTACCGAATAAACACTTTACCGAATAACATGGGTTGAGGTTGATGAAAACTTTCTTGAAGGATTTTCATCAGTTCACACTTTACCACGTTACCGAGTTGGCCGTGAAAATCCTTTGTTAATTGATTTTAAAGACATAAAAAACGTCAGCTTTTTACCTTTTTTATTTTGCTTCTGAAGAATGGGCAACAGTGACGTTACATATGTGACCTTGAGCTCTATGTGGCATAGGAGTTCCTTTACAAAAGATTAAATTAACTTTATTGTTTATTTTATTTCTCATTATTATTAAGACCATCATTATTTACTGGCGCTTTACTGTCGTATAAATTACTTGTACATGTAAAATATCAATATATTTATAGTGAAAAATTCTTATTAGTTAAATGGATATGATTTTGCTGATATTTGGATAACTTAAAAGAAAGTGACATTTTGATTTTCTTGTATGGATATAGGGTAACCTGGTTTTGTACTACAAAGAACAAATAAAATATGAAGATAAACAAAAAAATAACGGTGCTAATTATCGATGCCAAATCAGCTCTTAATATTTCAAGTGACTTTTCCAATTTTAATTTCACCTATGTTAAGTCGCGGCAGACACCACATACACCAGTTAAGCGGTTGAGCCATTGGCCATTCATTGGATCCCAGCACTAATCTGGCGCACGTGTTGTCTTGGCACCAAGTAACATAGGAGAGTGGTTATTTTTAGCAACGTTTTGAGCATGGCACGCACTAAATTGCAATCAATGCCATAAAACGATTAAAATGTCGATGAAGGTAAATAATATCATGTATGCAGAGGGGCTTAACTTAGACTTACGACTTTATGTATAAATTGTTATGTTATGTTTAAAAAAAATCAGTTGTTTTACCCAAAGTTTAAATTACATGTAAAAAAAAAGAAAACTGAAAATGGTTTGGAAAAAAAAAGAGTGAGTGTTGTATTTTATGAACAGCTACATTTCTCTACGGACATATTTGGTATAACGCTCATTACCAATTGATTTTTGTCGTCAAAGTACAAAAGATCGAGGGCGCTCATTTTGGTCGGCGAACAACAGGGCGTGGCCGAGGCCGTCAAAGAGGTTAGATGCGTGTGCGTGTAATGCTCGAGATAGCCGACTTTGCATTCGCCATTGCAGAAGTATGCATTAAAGGACGTCGGCGCTATGACGAAATTCCAACCGAAAGTACGGAAATTAACCTCCAAAGGATATCGACAGCAACGATCCTCTTGGTCGTTCTCCTTGCAATCCAAAGATATGCTGCGCTTGTACCGATGCTTCGTCTGAGCGCCAATTTCAATATGCACCGTCTTGATAGCGAAAAAATAAAAAAATCATTATTGACCTTGAAATGTCCTTTTGTTGGTTTAAGAAAAAAAATTCAAGATATTAACGCTTACCAGTGGACTTTTTGCCGTGTTATCCGAAGTTACAATTAATGGGCGCATCCACGGCTCAGTGCCTTGGATGAGTATTTCGTGCGATACATTGCGCCTCTCCGCCCAATTTGCAATCAAAGACAGCACATTGATTTTGACCCATTGGCCAGCACCTGTGGGAACTTTATGGCGCGATTCTAGTACTTTTAGCTTGTGCGTGTAGTTGGTGGCGTTAGCTCGGCGCACTGGCTTGTGTATTGCGACTACGATTTGATATTCGGCTATGTCACTAAGCAGGTTTGGCTCATGCTCTTTGATCCACTCCAAGCCACGTATATACAGGTGCATCGTGGCACGCGAAACATCCGCGTCACTGTCCAGTTTAAAGTGTAGTAAGTCGCTTCGACGATTGTGACGTATACGTGTTGCTGAAATGTACATAATCAAATAAATTATGTGAATTGTTTTTGATTTGATGGACATTCAAATAAATAAAACGATTTCACACCCGCTGCGTTTACTGAGCATTTGATGTCCGCTGCGTTTTATCAAACTAACTAAATTTGGTATAAAAAAGGGGAAATGGCCGCATGCGCATGAAACGCATCTTTTTGCCATCCTCAAAACATCATACTGCCGAAAGTGTTTCTTAAGAGAGACGAGACTTGATATAATACAGTACAGATTTCTTTCAATGTCCTTGTTTTTATCCTTGCCACAAACGTTATTTAGTAGTTTGGTAGTTTTTATCGTTGGCACAAACCAAACCTGGGAGCACTGCAAACGGAAAAGGGATGGAGAACGAACCCTATACCTTCAAGTGTGGATATATATTTTATAAATAAATTTAAAACGGTTTGCGTTTATGCTAAAAACCTCTTTGCTAAATGAGATCCTGATTGTAAATGAGATAATTTTCAAGTATTTGTAAGAAATATTAAATGATCGTCGTACATACTTTCGGGAAATATATAGATGCTGTTAATGTGTGACATAATATTTTCGTTGTCATCGTCGTCATGCATCGCTGAGTAAAATTCCTTCTCATCATCATTATCATCGGCATATCCATCACTGTACATTGGCTTATTGCTCATGGAAATTGGATATGCGTACGCGTCATCGCTCTGCAGTTGTTCCTTATCGAAATTGGTGCTGGTATCCTCACTCGATATATCATAAGGTTGCTGAGTGTGTTTTGTTTTCATGAGGCTGTCACTCTTGTAACTGATGCTCGGTGAATTTTGAATGCCGCCGCCGCCACCACGTCTGCATGAAAAGCAAAAGTTAAAAAAAAATTTAGCAAGTCAATAATAACAATGAGCTTTAAGTTACACTTAACGCTATCGAACATATCACAATTAAATGTGTTCAAGGTGAAGTTGTTAACACCGCAAACATGACCACCAGTTTTTAGGTGTGCCGAAACCCATATACTCTGACAGGCCTTTTGGGTTTTTAACTAAAAGCATGTAAGTTTTGACTAAATGAGAGCCATACAATTTTTAAGTTTTATTTTATAAAAGCAACATAATTAAACTTTATTGAAAACATGTAAGTTTTGTCTGTTTATATTTAAGAACAAATAAGACCCTTATCTTAGACCGATCGTTTCTTTGCGCCAGCCGCCCTATCGGCATATAAGTCTATATTGAGTCAGTGCTCTCAAAACAAAACGTTCTCCAAACAAATACCTAATTTTTGGACAATCGTGCTTATCAAAAATATATATGTATACTTTATATAGTCGGAGATATCACCTTCTCTACGTTGCAACCTTTGTGACGGAGCTCTGTAGAGTAACTCAAGTTACCGGGTGATGAAAATAATAAAAATAATGTTTGACAAAGTTTTTTCTGCTTGGGTTTCAATTTTTTCCGAGTCTCAACAAATGACAAAGTGCAATTTCACACTTTTTTTGTTTGTTTATATATGCACATCGAACAAGGGTGTACTTGTACTTTAATGGTATTTTTCAATAGCTACTTAGTATATCTACTTAAGGTAAACGTCCCAGTAATGAATCACGTCCCAATTATGGATCAGTCTTTGGATCGAGATCTTTTTGCCACCTACCTATGTGTCACTTTGAGGCTCAAAGTTTGAGCCATGGCGACATTTTGTTTAAATTACTTTCACTACCGAGTTTGATATAAGCATTCTAATAATAAAAAAGGGCATTTCAATAAAAGATTTTAGCACAATTTTTCAATGATCATCACCACCTGATTTTTTAATGTCTTATCATGAAATATCAACTTAAATTGCGAAACAAGCAATAATTAAGTTAGTTTGGCAACCTGATCCATTAGTAGGACAAGACGATCTATGACTGGGACGGTTACCTTACATATATGTGTGAAGTTTGGTCAAACGTGCAAATCATCATTAATAAATAAGATAAGAATAAATAATTGAGATTTACTTCCTAATCAAGCATTATTACGGATCCGTTATACTTACCGCCATGTTGAATTCGCGCGCGTCGCATTGTATGACTTGTAGAAGTTTTCTAAGATGTTCTGCGGTACTGGTATTGGTGTTGTTATATTCGGCAGTTTCGTTAACTTTAAACGCATTAAAATGTGCATTTTAATTGACTCCAAACTGTCATGTTTTGCCTTTTCGCGCAATTGGCGCTTCAGAACAACATTGTCGCGACTCATCAAGTTAATAATGTGTCGCGCAGCAGACGATGACGACGTAAATGAAGAAGATGAAGAAGAGGTACCACCAGCAGGAATGCTTGCAATCAAAGACGACGAATGTCGCACTTCGCCAGTAGATGGCGGCGGTGTCAGCGGCGCGACGCCATCCACATCGGAATCAGCTTCGTCGTCAGCACTGTCTCTGTCTGCTGTGCTTGAGGCTTTGCGTGTGCGTGTATGCGTATGCGCGTGTGTGTTTAATTTAGCACTCGATTTTACTTCTTGTAGAATTTTTTGCTGCTGTTGCGCCTCTTGGTCATTTTCTTTAACAACAACTTCCGCCGTTGTTGTGTTGATCATATTATTGCTCTTTATTAAATCAACGCCCAATCGAGTTGATATGCTCTTCTCCTCCTCATCAGAAGAAGAAGAAGAAGAACTCAAACTGCTGCCGATGTTTTCAACGATTTTGTTGCTGCTGCTCTTGTTGTTGTAATGTTTTTCACTTATTTCGCTTAAAAGAACTTGCACATCATCACTGCCACCGCCGTCACTTTGCAGTTTTTGTGTCATTTGTTGGCCATGCACCACCACCCGGGTTGTTGCTAATATCATTATCATTGTTATTAAAACAAACACTTTGATGATGAGAAATGTACAGAGACAAAGTTTTTTTTTGCCTCGTTCGTGTTCATTTCTGCTGTGGTTGTTGTTGTTGCTGCTGCTAGTGCTACTGAATCTTTGCTGTTGCGTCGCAGCCTGCTGTTCCTCTGCTAAACATTCGCTGTTGTCGTTGTGTGTGCCATTATTCTTGGTCCGCGAACGATATCGTATGCGTAACGTGTTGTTATTGTTGTTGTTGAAAAGCATTGTCAATACGACTGAGGTGATCAATAGTATGAGCTGCTTTATTAATTGACCTGCATTTAGAAGAGTGCAACATCTTTTCGTTGACTTTGTTGCTGCCGCCGCTGTCGCTCCCACTGTCGCTGTCGTCGACGCTGACGCTGACGCTGACGCTGACGACGTCGTCTGTCGTTGTGATTGATTTTTTTGGCCGCATGCTCTTTGCGTTGCTTTTTTTTTCGTTTCGTTGTTGCTTTTGCACAATGACATTTTGCTGTTAGTTGTTGTTGTTGTTGTCGTCTTTGCTACTTTAAAAATATCACATTCATTTATTGTGCTATTTTTATGCATTTTGCTTTTGTATTTTCCCTTTTTGCTCTTTCTCAAACGTTATCAGTTGTAATAATAAGTTTGCGCATTTCTATGTATCATTTTTATGATGTATTTTATCATTTACAATCTTGTATTTTCGTTTATACATAGGTTTTAAAACTTCTTCTGTTGTGTTGTTTCTATGTATTTAAAAATATGTATTTTTGTTGTCCGGCGACATTCGCTTCGTGCGTGTTTCTCTAATGTTCGGAGTAAAGTGTCGAGTAGTCAGCCAGTCAGTTGTCGTTGGAAATTTGAAACTTGCTTTACAAAAGCTTTACGTCACTTTTATTTCGCGTGTTTAATGTATATGTCTCAACGACTAAAGAATCAAATAATGTTTTCAAAATAAAATCACAGCACAAAACAAGGAAAAAAAAATAAAATAAAATATTCAAAAAGCTCTTCTTTTCGAAGGCTGAACGGCAGTGCAACCACTTCCCTAAGTAATGGCTTTGGCATGTCTTGCCGTGCTGAGCGCTTCACGGCGCAAATGCGATCGTGGTCGAAATCAAGTCGAAAGTGAGTAATCCGATTACAAACAAATCAAGCCCGAACGAATGCCGAACGCAAAGGAAAACCGTAGGCACCTTCAAATATCGTTGTTTCTTTTCTTATTATTTCGCTTAACACACGAAATAAGCTTGGCTGGGTAGTTGGACGCGAATTACTACAATGAACGATATTAACGGATTTTTCTTTTGCACTTGTCGACAAGTATGTGCCTTTCCGCAGCAAGCCAAAGAACAACTTCAATTTTGGGAAAGAACATCGCGTTTCTGCATGCTGGTGCCAAGTCGGACTGCGAAGCGCGCTTGTTTCAATTTCATAATTTTCCAAACATTGTGTAATTGTTGTGTGTTTGTCGGCGTCCAAAACAACGGGGATCGGAACGAAAGAAAAGAAACGCACGCAAAGCGATTTGCGCAACACCAACAAAAGTTATTTTAACACAAATCTTTTAATATCCGATAATAACAAAAAAAAAACAACAAAGTCATTGTTTACATAGACACGCATAAACACAAGTGATTTGCCAAACTCATGCTAGTGCTGCAGCTCTTCTTCTGCTCTGCTAATTAATTGTGTTGTATTTATATTCGCTTATTTGTAAACATACATACATATATGTAGACACATATGCACATATGTGTGCGTGTATATCTGTGCGTGCGTGCGTATGCGCATGCATGTATCCGCGTGTGTCTGTGCAATAAATATAAAAATATTTCGAGTTTATTAATTCATTTGTGTGCATGCATTTGTAGTTAGATTATTATTATTATTTTTTCTTATTTTTTTTTTAAGTCAAATCACTTGCATTTTTTAAAATAACTCGCTTGTTGTTGTGTGTTTTTTTTTGTTATTATGATGTGTTAAATGAATTTTATTTTGTATAACGACGAACATAACACACAACGCAATCTTAATTTTTGTGCTCTTGAACTTAAGTCTTGAAAGTGCAGTCAGTATACGCCGTGTGTACATACATGCAAACATAAGAATTACATATATACATTCCTTTTCATTTGAATATATTGTAGCTATGTATGTATGTATGAAGATTCATACATTGTTGTTTAATGCATGTGTCGCTCGCTGTGCTGCTCATACATACATACATACATACATATATATATGTACACGCGATAATAATAATTGAATGTTTTGTGTTTGTTGGACAAGACAAGACAAGCTGATTGCGCCGACCGAGCATCTATCTATAAACTGCAATTTAGGTGCTTTACTTTGTATTATTATTATCTATACACGTAGCTATCTATCTACCTATGTATTTTGGGCAAGTATATACTGAAAGTATATTTAATATTTCTATCACTGCAATTCTACGTATTAAAAATGTCCGTTGCCCGATACTCTCTCACACGGACGGCCACCCCGTGTTGCTTGTTGTTCGTTGGCGTTGCCGTTGTCGTTGCCCGGTAGCGGCGTTGCGATGCGCTTTACTTTATACGAAAACGTACAAAAACAAAAAATAATTCATTACGCGACGACGACGACAACCGAAATCGTATAAAACAAATTGTGCGAAATGTGCCTCGTGCGAATGCGGACTAAAGTCTGAGAACGGCGCACAGAGCATCGAGCATCATCAGCACCAGCACCAGCAGCAGCAGCCGCAGCAGCATCATTCGGTCTCAATCAACTGTAAAGTGTTTTTTTTTGCACAGTGGCGTTTCAACCATGCCGATATGCTGCCAGGCGCTAACGCAACGTGGGCGCCATGACATGCTTGCTGTATAGAAAATACGAATTATGGTTTGTTAGAACAAATTTTTAGTTATTTATTGTTAGAAAACGGTATTGCCACCTTACCACTTCATATAGTTCCATAGGCTTTTGAACAAATTCCTGCTCTGTGAATTAGTACATTACCAATCACTCCTTCTCAATGAGTCCTGATTTATGAATAAAAAAGTGACAGCACTTTTGGCATTTTATAATAACTTTAATCAGCGTAGGTTGTGTTCGCCTGCCTGGTGCCGGCCCTGTTATTAGCTGATTTTGTTTTCACGTTCTTTTTTATTGTTGTCTGTGAAGTGTGTATGTACAATATATATATATATATATATATATATATACATGTTTTTGTGTTTATTTATTATTATTTTTTGTACACGCACATATAATGTCTGTGTACGTAGTGTCAAAAAGTCGGATAAGAAAAGTTTATCATTTTGAAGTCTATGCCTTTGGGACACCGTCGCAGTAGCAGTAGCAGTAGCAGTACAGTAGCAGTAGCAGTACGAGCACGACAGCGACAATCATACTCCGCCTATAACGTTTGCCTATACTTGTCTTCGGCATTTGCGTCGGCGCTGCTGATATTTTAAAGTTCGCCGCCGTGTGTTTCAATTCAATTCTGATACAACGCGTTTGCCACTTGGCTCTTACTCACGCTTACTAATGAAGCAGTAATACAAGGACTCATAAAATGAGTGTATATATCCAATATATTTCATTAGTTTATCATTATTATTTTGAAAAATAGATTTGCCCGAAGAAATCAATAGCGCCGGGTGTGTGTCTTTGGGCATACGGAAAATGGGTCGCATAGCCTGTTGCTGGGATTTCTAGGATGAAATGATTTAAATATCAGGACTGAGTTGCAGGTTTCCTCTGGTCATCTTCCTCTCGTGGTTGTTTTTGACTCCGTTCCGAAAATTAATGAGATAAAAGGACGACTACTATCTCCTGGTTCTGACTTAGCTGCGTTTCGCCGAGATTTAGAAGAAACCTTAGACTTAAGTTTGGAAATCCTGACGCCTGATGACATTGAAAATAAATAAAGTCCATTCAGCAGCTCTCACGGTTGCCCCAATAATTCCATCACAGGACTCAAGAGTGCGTACTGGACTACCCAGACATTTAAGCATTGCTTCATATAAAGAGAAGACTGAAGAGACAGTCTTGTCACACTCGGGAACCTACTGTGGACAGGGTTTTTCGTAGAGTGTCAAAGAGAGTCAAAAAGATGCTGGCGCTTCACAAACAGAAAGAAAATTACCGATTTTTGGCTAATGTCTCCCCTAATGACATCACAAAGCACTCCCTGTGGAAGTTGACGAGAAGCTGCAAACAGCAGGTGACCTCCAAATTTCCAATAAAGAAGACTGATGGATCCTGGGCTAGATCTTCAAGGAACAGAGCCGAGGCGTTTGCTGAGAACTTACAATCTCGATTTCAGCCATTTAATACCAGCTCAGAACATACGATTCGCCAAATCCAGTTGAGGCTTGATAGTGGTGGCCAGTTATGCCCCCCAGTTGCTCCCATTACAGCAGAGGAAGTTTCGGCACACAATAAAGTGTTCAAAATTAAAAAGGCTCCAGGTGAAGATGGTTTGGACAACGTTACATTAAAGGCAATGCCGACTAAAACTGTGCTATTTCTGGTCCTAATTTTTAACTCGGTGCTGAGATTAGGACATGTTCCAAAATAGTGGAAGAAGGGGAGAATTTGTATGATTCATAAGACTGGCAAGAGTCCTTAGAATTTAGATTCATACAGGCCAATCAGCTTGTGGCCCACTGTAGCAAAATTGTTTGAACGCTGTCTGCTGACACGGATTCTGGACTTGAATCAAGTTAAAAAAATAGTTCCTCCTTTTCAAATTGGGTCTCGTAAGTCCCATGAAATTTCAGAGCAGCTGATATGAGTAGTCAACTTCATTCTTGATGTAGCGTTTCTTGACATTAAACAGGCTTTCGATCGGGTCTGGCATGATGGATTACTCTATAAACTCAAGAAGATGTTGCCGCCCAACTATGGCTATTAGTGCCCAGTTATTTTAACAACAGAATGTTCTCAGTGATTCTAGATGGCGAAGAGTCTAGCGTCAAGACTATCTGTCCAGGTGTCCCCCAGGGAAATGTTTTGGGGCCGACACTCTACACCCTCTTCACGCATGATATGCCTACATTACATTAGAGGATGCCCAAGATTTTATAATTGCAACGTTTGCAGATGCTACGGCCATACTCGCCAGAAACAGGTGTATCTACACAGCCACGCACATACTGTAAGGATACCTGCATAAGTTTGCAGACTGGACAAGAAAATAGAATATTAGCATCAACAAAAACAAATGTGCCAATGTGACGTACGCATTACGGTCGGATGTTTGTTCAGGGGTGTATATTGACGACCAGTTGTTGGAACCTAGGTGTGTACTTGGATAGGCGGCTGACATTTAGAACACATATAGCTAATGTTACAAAATCGCTTGCCCTGAGAGTTCGAAGATTAAGTTGGCTTCTAAACAGCAGGAATGAGTTATCACTGAAAAACAAAGTACACATACATATATAAAGCAATAATTGCTCCTGCTTGGCGGTACGGCTGCCAGGTATATGGCTTTGCAGCAAAAACTAACCTCGACAAGATCCGAGATCTGCAGGCCAAGACATTGCGTATACGGTGCCCCGTTGTTTATGCGAACGTCTGATATTGAAAAAGATTTAAAAGTACCCGAAATTGGTGATGTAATAAATATACAGGCCAAAAATTACATCGAAAGACTACATAATCCAAATAATTTGGCCAGGTGGCTGGTAAGAAGACGCAGACCCGGAAGCACTAGAACGGCGAGACGGCTGAAACAATCGCCCCCAATTGATCTCTCTAATAGATCCTTTTAACTTTCCTTTTCCTTTCACACTTACATATGTATATAAGTAGTATTGTAATTAATTAATTTTCTTCATTCACACTAAGTTTTATTAATTTAAGTTGTTTCGTTATTTATTTGAACATAGTTTAATTTAAGTTGTTATAATAACAGTAAAATTAAAAAAAAAAACGTTTGCCCGACAATCTTCATTGGTTGTTTTTGCTGTGGTTGATAAATGTGACGTCCACGTCTTGAATATTGGAATATTGGAGTCCCACGTCTAATGACCTAATGCACTAATAACCATGTGAGAAACTGCAGATAGACATCTCTCGTGTTCGGATAAAAGGACTAGAATAGTGAATGCCCGCCCACGTGTGTATCTGAATATCTCATCTACAAGATCTCAAATTAACTGTCAAAGAAAAAAAAATATGTTTAATTTATTAAATCATTTACTGAATAAAATAATTTTTGTTTCGAAACCAATCAGTTTACAAATTACGAACTACAAAAATTTCATCTGGAGTTAACTTTTACAGGGCCATTTGGAAATCTTTAAGTGAAAAATCAACACGTGAAGCGTTTTTTAAAGTTGTAGACATCATCCCATCCACTTTTAAGGTCTAAGGGGTCTCTTTGCCAATCCAATGCCATGTTACCGCTTTGCCCCTTTACCGGATAATGTGGTTGAAAAATCTTTACGCTTTGTTCCTATTCAAGAACTCACATTCTCGGATTTATCTTTTATTATCTGTTGAACTTTTGGTGAAAGTTGAAATACCTTGAAATCGTCCAGATATTCTCCATGGGCATCTGTCAGATGCCGGAATTAGGATCACTCAACGTAATTGTCACAATCTTCTGAATCTCCTGCCACTTGCGCTTTGGGCTTCGATTTACATACAGCAAATTGTAAAGGATGTACAAGCGGAAACTGTTCAAGCTAACTGGAATCAAGAAATGAATAACTGGAGACAGAGTCAAGATTAAATTTGGTAGGATTAAAAGCTCTTCTTGATCGACTTCCTCATTCCTTTTACTCTTCTCATCCTTTTCAAGTCGCATTTTCTGACCTCAACCTCATTAATTTCCCAGACTCAATGGCTTCGTTAATCATTAGATGTTCTTCAACGCCACTTTCTGGAGCTCACTGCGTGGATGAAATTTAACAAGGTGGACGTAATGTTTGTGGGGAAAACTCATTTCCCCAGTGGGTCCTATTGAGGCTGCATTGGATATAGTGCCTATACTATAATCATCCGGATGATGATAGTACTGGATGTGCAGCTGTTATTATCCTTAATACTTTTGTTCACCATCCAGTTTATCCAGGATCCAGTGGAATTCGCTCAAAATGCCTGCCGTTTTAGTTGCTCAACCCAGTCGCCGCTCAAGACCAATTCAAACGAAACCTTTCGTCGCGTTGTAACACATGAAGTAAATTTTATATTAGGCACGCCGATGTTGCCTTGCGATACACGCTGCGAAAAGCGAACGCAGGGCGTGTCAGTAGTTCCATGACAAAGGCAAAAGGAGGATGAAGACAGAAGACAAGAAATAAGTACAGAAAGTACTGACTGGCCTGGTGTGCCGTTCAGTTGTACGGGCAGTTGAGTAAAAAAATTTTTTAAATGCATGCGATGCTTTGCAGTACTGCCAAGGGTTAGTGTTTTCTTTCAATTAGCTATAAATTCCTGCGTCTCAACCTTTTCCTTCGCAAGCTCATTGCATCCACCCCAGACAACAACCTTCGGTTTAAGACAAGAATAAAAGCCAGTCAAACTTTGAATGAAAATCGATCGCATTTTAGTTTTAACTTGTCTCAAGTTTGGCAATCTCATTGAAAAACATAGATGAGGTGTTCTAAAAAATTTTTTGGTTTTTATATTGCATCAATTAGTCATCTAGCGCCATCTATAACAAGCGCCGCTTTTTATGACGGGCTGTATGGCAGTTTTTAATAGTCAAAATTGCCATAAAAATGTAGTTTGTTGTGAATGTATGCGTGCGATTATCAAGCATTTAAATAAAAAGATTTCTTTTTCTATACCAAGTGACAAGTGATTAATATTCGAAACATTAATTATAATATAATATTTTTTGGTGTTTTGGCCGATTTGTCTGGCATCTTGCAGATAGTATTGAAATGGTTCCCAAAGTATCATATTCAAAAATCATGACTGAGAATATAAGTAAAGTTACGCCTTTTTTTTTTGCGAACTTTGAAGCGTCTGACAGAAATAACTGCCGATGGAAACCGTCTGGCATTAATCCCTATCAACTTTTAACAATATTCTGTAAGACATACCCAAAAATCAGCACTTATGCTATGAGTAAAGTTAGCTACATTTTTCTGTTCTCGAAATTGATGTCCATTTCTTCACAGTACATACATACCGCTTCATATACATTTCGTTAATTTAAAAATGAGTAAGGTCTGGCGGTCCTGAGCTCTTTGTCTATTAGTTTTGATTTTGTAATTTACAATGCAGCCAGAGCATAAGGAACTTCGTTTTGACTGGGGTCCCATGACCGCACTATTCTATAGAGCTAATTATAAGGCAACTGATTTATCAGTAGCATAAGGATAGTGTGACTGTATTTATATCAATATAAGATTCAACATGGAAACAGGAGCTGTAAGGGACAAAGTCGTAGCAAAAGTACTGCAAGCATTTCAATTATAAATAATCAATTTAAATATCTAAAATAGGTTTCTAAAGTTCGAAACAGTGAGAATCAATTGGGACGTGTAACAAAATCAAATCTTGGCGGTCAATCGTAAAAAGAGGCTGTATTCTACAAAAAATGTTTCTTTAAAAAAACGCCATCTATCGTGTATTCTCAATTAATGATGTTGTGCCACAACACTCAGAGGACCTTCGTAGTCTGAAATTATAGCGCGTTGCTTTATTATGAATTAATTTATTTATTTGTCACGCACTGAACAATGTGTTTCTTAAGCTAGGTTATGTTGAATCGAATTCCGTCTGTACATCAGCGTGTTCTTTTCGGTGTTGAAAAGTCCTTATTCTTCTTGTGCTGTGTAACTGATCACTTCGCTCACAGCTGACCACAGATGGCGCCGTTTTGGGCTGCCACAAAATTATCAGCCACTAGGCTTTCGTCGCACAGATTACGATATAATAATTTATTGTTTTGCAGTATTTTCGCGGCCATTGCTCAAATGCTATTGCACTTTTGTTACCGACATTTTTATATATAACTTTATTAATTAAGGAAGCGGAAATATATCCATACCAACCGACGTGGATATTCGGATGCGGACATCAACAGTTAATCAGTATTTGCAATACATATATCATCTAACCTTTTCAGTTCATTATTTGACTAATTAATAAAAATCTTTTGGGAATATCGTATATTTGATGGTGTCAATATTTACACAGGAATGAGTTGATCTAAGTTTAAAGATCGATAAATCAGAGAGTATTAATGTTAATACCCTCTAGATTTTAATACTGTAAGACTACACATGCCGAATTTTGTTAATTTTCTCTGACATCTCTTACTTTTTAACACTCTTTGGTTAGACAGACTGTTAAAATTAACAGAGCTCTGTTACTACTAAAAGTATGCACCATAATCTTTTTTCTAGCGCCAATTATCCAAGACTACAACACATAAAGGGTGCAGTCGAGAATCCAGAGCTTTCAAATGACTAGACGCCATGAATATGAATATGCATTGTTTCACGAATGTTCGTCGGGTTTTCAACTTTTTTTGGATGGTATAATTTTTAGTTAGCTTCTCTTTCAGCTGTTATGTCTTTTTACAACAGCCATGTTTGTTTATGATATGTCTGAAAACAGCTATTTTGGCTTCAGAATAACTGGCAGCACTACGTACTTAGTTAGAGTCTTACAATTTTCGATAACATAAAGGTTACGATTATTAGATTACACACATTTGAATTCGTACGGTTTTTTTTAAAACGTAAATCGCAAAAGTAAGTGAAAATTGGAGCAGGGCTTTATGTTTGAACCACAAATCTAGACAAATCTGTTCTTTTTAAATTGTATTTTAATCATAGAAATTTTTCCCAATCATAATACAAATCGTACTTAACATTATTAAATTTTTTAACTCTCTCAACATTAGTATATTAATTTTGTTGTAATGAAGTTTGCAACGAAGAGAAAATAAATCCGACTATATAAGGTACATATATTCTTGTTCCGCGCGACGAGATGAGGTGATATGGCCATGTCCGTCTATCCTTCTGTCTGTCTGTCAGTCTGTTTTAGTGCAAGATACTCCTAGAGTTCTAACGATATCGAAAAGATTTAAGCGCAGAAATTGTAGAACTATTTTGATCGACCACTATAGCATATAGCTGCAATCGGAATGATCGGTCGATGATTGTGTTTTTGCACGAAAAAAGATATGTTTTTGGAGTTACCAAATCAAAATTTTGTAAAAAAAACATAAAAGCCGATAGTTTGCAAGATTTGTGAAGATTGAGCGACTTTAGCATATAGCATGTATGAACGATGGGTCAAAAATAAAAAAAAATTATTAGTTCTTGAATATAAAGTGATAAAATTGGGCAATTACGTTTGTTTATTAATGTTGACTACATTCCAGTAATAATAATTGGAAAAATGCTTCAAAGATTATGTAAGTTTCCGCAAAGCCGAAAATAGTTCCCTTATTATCATTTTAATTTTCTTGAATAACAAGGGAGTTGTTTTTGTTAATACGTGAGTGGCAGCACTGCTCGATTAGACGATATCCGACCAATAAATATTAAAACTACCTGAATGATTTTGCACTGAACTGCCTTATGTTTATATGGGAGTGTTTCAGATTCGGAAAAACAAAAATTGTTTTTATAGCAACAGAAGGTGAAAAGCAATAGAAGTGTTTGTTTTAAACAATCGAAAATATTTGTGTGTACGAAATAGTATCCCAACATTAAAGCATGTTCGAGAAGCATTATGTTTATAATAATATGTATTATGGAAAATGCTAGCTAAAATATTTCTCATTCGCACCGACTTTTGATTGGCTAGCTGAGTTGCTATTTACTGTTGCACTTCCACATATTTGTACATGCGTAACTAGCCGACAATTGCGTGTCTCGCTCGCACTTTTGCATTTTAAGGCCGCCGTTTACTCCGCCCTCGCAACAAGAACTTTTACCGTTGGAATTTAAGCTGAGCAATTAAATTATAGTGAAATATGTATGTGAATATATCTACGAATACATGCGTACATATATTAATTTGGGTAAATCGTGGGCAGTTTGAAAAGTGTTATTAATCATCTGGATCTTCTCTTTCTGGTGACCGAGAAGTTTATCTTTTAAATAAGTGTCATACACTTCCCCATTTATCTTTCTTTAATTAAGGCTAATTATTAGTTTTTAAAGCTCATTTGTTCATTGGTGTGGCTGGAAGGACGACGGGCAAAAGGACAAGTGATTTCTGATATCAAGCTTGTATATGTATAATTTACGGATTCTTAAAAAATGTGAAAAACACAAAAATACCATAAATAAAATTAATTTAAAAATCTTACGGCGGCATTTATAATACCTTCTATTTCATGGTACAAGAGTATATTAGTTTTGTGGCAATTAAACGCCAAAAGGACCCGTGAAAGTTGCATATACATATGTTGTTGACCAGCACCGAAAGATAAGTCGATTTAGCCTTGTCCGTCCGTCCGTCAGTATAAAACCGTCGCTCTCGAAAATTGTATGAGGTAAAACCAAAAATCCTTCTTAGCTCAATTCAACTTTGTTCGCCCACTTATAGCCAAAATCATTTATTTCCATATCTCTGGAGCCCAGAGAAGTATATGAATGAAAATTGGTATGATGGCTATTACGATGAAGAGATGGCACAAAAAAATAGCGTGAAGAGTATTCGGTCTTTGGCAAGGCCAAGAAGTGAGAGATACGTCATGTGTTATTTCATTACTGAAAGATGATCATGATTGTTGATCATTTTGTTGACATCCAAAGGGGAGTGACGAGTGCTCCATAAGCGACAGTTTTATAATTATAATCAAACGGCAGCTCAGTGGATGCATGTATTTGTTATTGCACACGGCAAACTCAACATTTCTAAAATTAGGTACGCCTATGTTGCACTGCGATACACTTCAAATACGGCAATTTAGTGTTCAGCTCGCTTAAATATTAAAGTGTCTAATGCGCCGTGTGGGCGCTGTGTAACATAGGCGTATCTGGCATAATAAATGTCCAATTTGGCGAGGTAAATTAACATGGCTCTCTAATTTCGACGAAAACAACATGTTTATTTTTATTGTAACAGTTTTGTTTGTAGATGGGGACGTATCTCACCAAATAAATTAAAACATATTTATCTCTGAAACATATTTAGCACGGAAAATGGGCGTGGCTCTGAAAAAAAGGACGTGAAGTCTTCAGTTAGTTTAGAAAATATTAAAACATTAATACAAAACTTGCGTAATTCGGAAGACTTATATAACAAACGCTGTACTAAGAGAGCCGTGCACGTCAGTAGAAGTGCACGAAGGGCTTTTTATTCAGTGTATGGTGTTGAGTACAAAATCAATATCATGTTAAATGTATTTTATGTTGGTGGGTTAACCACAAGCACTCGATAAACGCCGTGGTTAACAATTGGAATGATTTACATGAGTTTATGTGTGCGCAGCACCTGAACACAAATCCAAGCCCATCTAATTGCCTTGGTAAACCAATAAACCAAAATCACACCCACAAAAACAAACATTTCAACAAAGTTTTGCCTATCAACGCGCGCTCTCCCCTCCCCTCTGATATTTACCTCTTTCCGCATTAACACAGACTCTGCGTGTCGTTGCTGCTGTGTACGTCTCCATGATGTATGCACTTGTGTATCCGTGTGTGTGTGTGTGTGTGTGTGTGTTTGTATGTGTGGGGAGGTAAGTGAGAGCCCCGCTTTGTCAATCACACGGTCTATGGCCGCAGCCAGCAAAGTGAACAAGCAAGACAAGACGTGCGCCTTTTTGGGTTATAGTAGATACTTATTTTCTTGCTAAGCAGACAGCTAGTATGCAAGATACGTAGCACGGATACATGGCCTATGCGATCATGGTACTATTTAGCGAGAGTTACTTCTCAGGCTTGAGTAGTAGGTGATGAGAGCGGTTGTATGCGGGCGTCGCAGTAGATACAGAAGGTCTAACGCAAGGCCACTGCAGATGTCTTGCTTATGCTTGAAGCCCTGGCGTCTTTCAGTCCAAGTAAATGTTCCCTACTACTACTTTGTTGTTATGGCTAGACTAGTTTGCCTTTCAAGAACGTTTTTTTCAAACAACGAAAGCCGAGCAAACTCTGCTTTCCAGCCGATCCCGTTCAGTAGCGTTGGTGGAAAGCTTCGGGTTTCCTGTTGCTGCTGATCAATTTCCTTATCATGTCATTTAACAAAGTAACTTTGGGCTTAAAGGCTCTTCGGGTGACTCCTACGATCAACTTAACCTCGTGCAATGCTTGTTTAGGTTAAACAAAATAAAATTTCTTAAAAATAGGTTAGTTTGCATATAATTTAATACTGCGGCAGGGATGGGGGTGGCGTGCCTTTTTAGTCAACTGCAGATAGTCGTCAGTCGATGTACAAAGGGTACATGTGAACATGAGCGAGCACAAAACAAAGGAAGCCAACGAAGCGGCAACAATTGTATCAATTTGAAAACACACACAAAAACCCTTAAGGGTATTTTTTCCTCTGCTTGTTGTTTTTGATTTTTTATATGTTTCAGAACGCTCCGGTGCGGTGGCGAAATCTCGATACTTCTTATTAAAGAATCAACAAAAACATTTGTCTGTTTGTGACGTGCGCTTGGAATTTTCATGTTTAAATTCCAATTCTGTGAATTTGCTGTTTGATATTTTGTTAATCTCCATGCTAACGAGATGTGGCAATCCCGTCAATGGCGGATGTCTGCTTAGCTACGGCCAAGCCAACATGTTGCCTCAAACTCCGATCTTCAATACATACATTCATGGCTCCACACTTCAAAGATTCTCCGAAACAAACTTTGCACAAACCGTTAGACTCAAGGGCGAAGTGGTCGTGGCATCCAGTGCCAAAATGTCCACTTAATCTTCAAAGGAGTGGCAAGTCGAACACGATTGCCAACTAAGGAGGTTCCTTCGCCTTCGCTGGCATGAAATAATCCTATGATACATGGGACTACGCATCACATACGATAATGCAGCTTTCTGATTAAGGAGTAATATGTGAACATTACAAAGCCTTATGTGGCGTATAGCTCCACTTAACATGGGAGGACTTCTTGCTAGAAGAGGTGGAAGCTAAAAGCTATCTCGGCAAACTACAGAGTCGCTGGCTTACGAAACAACAAGCACTCTGGCATGAGGACATGGGCAAGCCCAAACACATGGTTTATAGAAGCGCGAGGCTTGAGCCTTTTACACTTTGGGTAAAAGGGAAATCACAGCTTGACGGACTTATATGACAAGCGTTGTGTTTGATGTGTGATAAGCGATTCAGTGTGTTCGGTTGGGCGATGAGGAAACGTGGGAAGTGTTGCAACATGTTGATAAGTGGCTTGCCGTCTTTTCTGCACTCCTTAGTACGACGCCAATAAAATCGAAAAGCAGCACAGGCAGCCGCTGACAACCGACGACGACCGGCTGGCTGAAATTCCGATAACATTCACGACCAATTGCCACCCGCCACTCTCAGAGACTCTACCGTTCGCCTTTTATGGGTGAGGCTTGGCAGTCGGCAACCCAGCAGCCCACCGAAGAATGCGAAAATGCTCACGCCCTTTAAAAATTTATTACTATTTTGTACTTTAGCTTGGCTACGCATGGCTCTGCGATAAGGCCTTCGAGGGCACCCAGCTGTGCGAACGTATGTTCCATCTAATAATATATTACATATGCGTAAGTTGGCTACGACATTTCTAATTGCAATGCAACCACTCAGCCAAGCATCTCATTCAACCCAACAAATTAACCGATTTGTGCGCCCACTGAAAGTATTCTGGTTACAATCTTAGGAGATTCAATATTGACTAGGGGAATCTCTTGCGGAATTGGTGCTCGAAGCAGAACGTAAGATCACGCTGACCTTTGACCTTTGCTTGTCCGAAACTGAAACAAAGGAATGGTTGTGTTTAGTTTAATGAGTCAATCACATTGAGTTCCACCAACTTTTCCGGGACTTACCATCGAATCTCGAATCGAGAGTAAATGGCTAGATGAGGTTCGATTTGAAGCCTTGGGCCTTTTGCCTTTCCCCGATTTGGTATCTTTGAACGAACTCCAACTGAGGGGCGCAGGCATAGAGCCTACGCCGGTCCGATAAGTGGTTCGACTTGGAATCTTGGCTTTTAATCAGCTTGGGGATGAGAAAAGTATGAGGACTGGGTCAGGGCCCTTAGCCGATCAATAGAAGAAGGAAGTGAGCCTTCTTAGCCAAGCTTGGAATGCTTGTCCTCCCGCTGGATCGTGTCGTTAGGGGCATCTAAATTTGCCTATGCACGTAATTCAACAAACTACTTGTTTGTGGCACAATTATGAATTACTTACAACAACACGTTGTGCAATTTTGTTTTTATTATCATTGCTGAATTAACATTAAAATGTTATAATTATCACACTTTAAAAATGCTTACTCACACTGAGTGTCCGTTCCGTCCGTTCGTGTCCCCCACTGGGATTTAAGCTAACGAACCATTAAACAATTTCGACATTTCCCCAACAAACGCACTGCGAGCGGCGAGTGCGAGCGGCGGGCGGTGGGACAGATGGATGGATGGCTCTTGTGTTAGCCAGCCAACCAACCGACCAGTCAGCCGAGCATTCAAGCGGCCAACCGAAAACAAACAACAAAAAGCGCACACACACACACACACACACACACATGCAGAGAAGCACGTAGATACAACATGTCGTCGTAGTCGTCGACCAAACATGAGGAGCGCGCAATGGGAACAGGAGTGAGGAGCAAGCGAGTGAGAAAACCATATGAAATGCCGCCAAATAACAACAGGAAATGCCCAAAGCCGACTGAGCGAGCGTCGGTCGACGGAGGACGGAGGACGGACGACGGAGGACGGAGGACGGACGTAGAAGATGGGTTGACCAGGAGGAAAGGAGCGAAAATAATACAGCAAACACTCACACTTGTGCACACTGGCGCGTACTTCGATTCAATTGAAGAGGCGCGAGTGTGGGTGCGTGAGGGTGAGGGAAACAGTGTGCGAGTGAACGGCACACACACACACACACACACACACACACTCACGCGTGCAATATAATTCAAGTGTTGGTTAAGGACGCGCACGTAATTAAAAGCGCTTATAAGCGCTTGTTTGTTTGGCTCTCAGTCGGTCGGACGGACGGACGGACGGACGGACAGACCGACGGACGGCGTTGCTAAGATTATCAAATGAAATTTTGCGTACGTAAGTGCGCTATGAATTCATATTAAAACATATTTTTATTGTTGCTGAATGTTTTTTGTTGTTTCGTCCTTTTTTAAGCTGTGATTATGCCTTGTTCTAAATGAGAGCCATTCGTGTTTTAAAGTCTTTGAGCAGCGACAAATATTAATGTTTCGCTTCCCCCGCCACCGCAACCCTTCACCGCTCACTCGAGCAACTATTAACATGTTGCCACTGTTGCCACTGTTGCTTCAACAACGCTGCAGCATCCGTTGTGTTGTTGCTTTTGTTTTTGTTTTTGGCTACGCGCTCTGTGTGGAAATCGTATTAAAACCAACCGAGCGAAATATCAAAATTCGACAGAGCTTGAAATATCACCGGATTAGAATCAAATTTAAGAAGTAGCATGAAGCAGCGTGTAACTACGAGTGTGTGTGTGTGTGTGTGTGAGTGTGTTCCAAGTGAGTGAGAGTGGCAAAGTATCTATGAAGCATCTGACTGGTTGTCTGTCTGTCAGTCTGTCAGTCTGTCTGGGCGCATGTCTGTCTGCCATACAAGTGGCTTGTACACAACCGAGTTCAAGCATAGCAAAGTTTTTAGGCAAGAAGTTCAAATGAAAAACTTTTGCTCTTGCCACTTTATGTTCGGTTCGGTTCGGTTCGGGGTGGCGGTCGGGGTGAATGGTGGTCTGTATCGTTGGGGTTGGTCTTAAAAACTCAACTGACTGTAACAAATGGAAAATCAACATTTTTCTCGATTTATTATGAGATAAAAGAGCGGAAAATTTATAAATACTTGCCCACACTCCCCCACCCAGCTCGCTTCCCCGTCTACTCTTTGTGCTATGCTTGTTGAGCTACAAGTTTAAATTCATTTGATATCCTTTTTTTATTTCTGTCACATATCTCAAGTTGTCCTTTGGCCAGCTTCCGAATTGAATTAAAATTGTCTTTTTTGCGAAGAAGGCTTGTTGTGTTTACTTTTGAGAACTCTTCTTGTGTCGTCAAAAGGAAGAGAGGACTAAATGAAGAGCTCCTCCGATTCGAGTTTCCAATGAGGAAGTATTGGTCTGTCTTGTCCCGATAGATTATGATCAGATGAGTGCAAATCGAACTCTGTTCACTAATGATGAGTCGAGGTGCCGCTGAAGGAACGAGGTC
Organism: Phortica magna; assembly: GCA_037044515.1. Classification (NCBI taxonomy): domain Eukaryota; kingdom Metazoa; phylum Arthropoda; class Insecta; order Diptera; family Drosophilidae; genus Phortica; species Phortica magna. The sequence goes on from JBAMBP010002629.1 coordinate 27,742, forward strand.
GCAACAATTGGCTTCGTCTAGGTCGATGCATACGCGATGTAAGCTCTTTGAGCTCCCACTACGAAGCACGGGGCACTTGCTTAGAATCGGCTGAGGAATCTTCCTCGAATTGTCGCGATGTTGAGTCCAAGCACTCAATTTGAAAACGCTTGATGTGACGTCTTCCTCACTAGAAGCCTCAGGCCTACGCGTATATCTTATGCGTATGCCTTCACTCTCACAATTTCGGGTCCTGACCAGCGTACTCATAAACCATCTGTTCGGTCTAATGGTTCCAGTCAATGTGACACTAACAAGTTCGGCTCGCGAGTCTGAGACTTTAGTCCTCTGGGGTGTCAAAGCGATGGACTAAGCCAACGCGACAGTTCTTAAAGAAATATTAGTCGATTCAGGTTCGGTTAGCTAGGGAGTTATGTACTGTAACTCAAGGCCATTTGCCTAGCGAGCTCAGCTCAGTGATCTGTTTGAATTGTCTCAAAAGGATAGAGAGAACATTCATGCTCGTTGCTCTGGCATTTACGAAGCCGAAGAGCGTTCCGATCAAGGCACACGACGCCAACAAACCATAATTACATGTTTTCACACGAGAATCAATGCCGATTCTTGCAGCAAGACAGACCCAAAAACTCACAAGTAACCGGGGTTGTTTCTTGCAAGACGCATAGTTTTCTTTGACTTCGAATGCATGCTGATTGGTAAGGCAGGCAGGCAGGCAGGCAGACAGGCAGACTGGGACTGGGGCTGAGCCTGCGGATAAGGCCGCGGCCGCATGCTGATCCCTGAAAATTAAGATCAAAATATTCAATATTTTTCATTGACAATTGTCGAGCTCGTCGCGTTTGCCGCTTTGGTCAGTTTCAGTTTCCCACTTGCTAAGCCTTTCCTCACTTTTCTCGGCTTGGTTTGAACTTGGCATAGAGAGAGTGAGAGAGAGAGAGAGGGAGCATTTGCCAAACGCAACGATCCGTGTGCCGAAAGTAGCAACGATCAAGCTGTGAAAAATAATAGGCGTCACACAGCTTCTCGCAATTGACGGCAACCACCCTGCGCGCCTCTCTTCGGGCAAACCACTCAGTCGTACATATTGATTCTTTGATTTCTTGTTTTTCAGTATTTTGGTACTTTATTTCCCACAATGGTTGAAGTCGCGAACTCAGGAACTTTGCTTTCTTCGTGTGACGTATGTTACCGAAGACTTCGCCTAAACTTACCAAAGTACCGCGTCGTTTGAGGGTTTATTTTGATTTGATCATTTCAACAAAGCAACAAAGCAACAAAGCAGCAAAGCAAACACACTCAGTTGTATCGATCAGTATCGCCGTGCCTTGTCTCACATGAGCACACAAGGGTTGTTGTCGCTGTCGCTGTCGCTTGAGCTTGCTTTGTTGGCGTTTTACAACAATAAACGCGTAACATTGATAAGGACTTATAAGTTCTGCACACACACACACACACACACAGACACACAAGGACTTTGAATGCAATTCGCATTGACTACACGCTGATTTACGTGTTGACTTCTTGGTAAGTCAACAATACTCCAACAATAGTATCGCTTCTGATTTTCTTTCTCTTCCTTTCGACGAAAATTCAAAAGTTCCATGTCCTTAGTACCTTTGTATACAACTTCTGTGTGTTTATTTGTTAAACTAATTTTCGATTGTTAAGTACGATTCGTTTTTGTGCACAGTAAACACTTTGCTTTTGTTGTTTTGTCCGCTGCTCCATATGAATAAGTCTAGATGACTACACAGATTTATTCAACGCGGAACAAACAAACAAAAAAAACAATGTTTGGTTTCAACTTTGCCTCTCGTTTCTAATTTATGTAATAAATTAAAGAAAAAGTGCATATGTATACTTAGAAAAAGTTGTTAATAGTCCTACGTGACACATTGGCGAACGGCACATACGACAGTTTAATATTGAACTGGGTCTTTGTGCCCATTAAAAAATGAACCAAGATGTTTGCTAAACGATGGTTGAAGATCAAGACCAAAATCGATGTTTGGCATCAAAGAGCTAAGGGGACATCCACAAATGAGGTGAGATAAAATTAGAGACGGGGTCCAGCGAGCTAGGGGGTCGTTGGGAATCTCATGACAATATTCAAACACACACTCAAACGTCCCCTAAGCAGTTTCCAAAATGGGTGAAGATCCTTTGGCCCAGTGTTTTGTCAATAGCGACGAGGGTTTCTATGAGTGAAATAATGAGATGGCTTCAAAAAGGAAATAAGTTATTTATGAAAACAGTGAATATTTTACATCAGATCATTCGAACTTGCAAAAACAGAGTAGACACCTTCGTCAAGTTTTAATTACGAAACCATCGTAAGGTATGAGAATTTCGTCTTATTTTACAACGCTAAAAGAATATATGGTTAAACTTGAATGGCTTGCAATAAGCTCAAGCCCGTAGATGAATTTAAGGCCAAGTGTTCTTGACGGTGGTTGGTCTAATGTTGAGAGGTCTTGGCTTCCTGATTCCTTGTTCAACACATGAACCGATAAAATTGTTATGTAATGAAAATAAAAAGAGTTTACTCAAAAAGCCTGTCAAAACCAAAAATGAATTTCAAACTTGAGTGAATCCTTAATCCATTCGAGTTTATCATTTCAACAATGGCTGCCTTCAAATATAGTGCGTTGAGATGAATGGGACTGATAGAGAAATCGTTCCGAAGGGTCGATCACACTTACTGCGGGTCGATCCCGCACTTCTTTATCTTTCATCCAAATTTCAACGATTGACTTGAAAGTATTGGAGAATACTGTTGACATATACAAGATTGCCCATGAAAGCTCACCGAACATGGATGTCCAGAATAGAACTAGTCCCTTAATTAGAAAACTGAAACTGATTCCAGGCCTTACAGGAAATTAGCAGCAGAATCCTTCCAGAACTTTCTTGTTCTATGAAAAGCTGGCTTGATCCAATGTTTGCTTCACTACGAACAAATCCATAAATTTTCGAAGTTTGATCTAAAATTTCGAACTTAATTACACATTTCAATGACGTTCCACTTGGTTTTCGACTTGCTTCTGACCTTAGTTATCCTGTGTCTTATGTTCTCTTTACTAAAGATTTTGTTTGATATGTAAATCAAACTTGCTTGTGTGTTAACACAAAAGTAAAGTAAAATTTAAGTAAGTGCAACTTCTTTGCCTGGATTTTCCACTCATACAGAACACTGTTTAATAGGCCGCTTAATAACACGGCTGGGTATTTCTTGCATTCTCCTTTCCACTTTGTACTTGTATTTGTTGTCATCATGGTCTTGAATGTTTCAAATTTGCAGTTGAGCTTTTGTTGTTGTCAAGCGTTAAAGCAAAGCCAAAGCAAAGCTGTGCGGAGTAGAGCGTTGTGAGAGTGAAACCATAATCAGCGGATCCCAAATTATGCACCAACTGAACCGTATGGAACGATTGCTTAAACGTCGTCGGCACGTGGCATTTAGATACGGATGTTTTATGCTGCGTTGTTCATTACACACACACACGCACAAAACACTGACACACGCATACTGTATACAGTATGAGAAAATAATGAGGAATGTTAAAAATTTAATTTCGTCCTTTTTATTTTTATAATACGTTCATCTGAATATCTTTTTATCTTGTCTTGTATCCTACATTCGAAAAAAGAAACTATTAAAAATGTGACAGGCAAGTGAGCACGGCTAAGCAAACTGAATTGGTTTTGGTTATTGAGTATGCCGTCTGGATCGATTCTCCAACTTCTCTAAGAGGAAGGAATCGTCAAACCCAAGACCTTTTACATCCCAGACCTTCACACGAACCGGGCAGGGTCTTATTTAAAGATTCGACTTTTATTTTGCCTTAAATTATATAATGATAACTAATTTGAATTAGTTGCTTTTGAAAACTTTAGTTTTAAGATCGATTAAAACTTATTACAGTTTGTTTCAAGCCAAACGAACATACGTATACGAACAAGACCAATTGACCAATTGTTCTCAAATATCATGAGAGCTGAAGACCTGACATTGGGAAGATCGAATCTTGAATACTAGATGTTTTAGGAAAATGAAAAATGATGATAGGGTCAACAGAGTAAACAGAGCCCCATGTGGCGTACCACTCTTTCTCACTCTCTCCCATTGACCCCATCATCCCTTTTATGCTTGAATGCTTGATGCCAGATACAGATTTACTTAAATTTGAGGCGAGGCACCGCCCACCATGCGCCCAGGGTTTTTATTGTCAACTATTTCGATCTTGCCGGTTTTGGAGCGACCAGATTATCGAGTGTCTGGGTAAAAGAAGTCCTCCTGTATAGCCATACATAATACCAGAGGAACGACAAGACAAGCACATATTTTTAATATTTTTTTTTATTAGTAATTACATTTATTTTGAAAAAGTAATAATACTTCTTCATTACGTCATATTTTAAACGGATTTCCCCCGAATTTAAAAAATATTAATTGTAAAAATATATAGTTATAGTTATGTTCATATATCCTGTACATAACTATATCCTGCGGTGACCCTCATAACTTCTCAATAATTCACAGAAATCATTCAAATTGATAATAGTTAACCCTGTTTTTTGTTTTTAATAAAGCAATTTTTAATTTTTCAGCTAAAAACAAAAGTAATTAGTTTATAATAAACGAAAATTTTTAAAACTATTTGGATTCTTCGATAGTTTAATATGTTTTAAGAAATTTGTATAAATTTTATTCAAATCCATAAAGCGGGTTTTGAATGGCAGTTCTCACAGTGGTCACCTCCTTAGAATCGTCGTCTTGGGAAGAAGTTTTCCTGTTGAATTGAAAGCCTGCCGTTCACTGTTGCTTAACTCCGAACTATTCGTCGACTGTTTTCGGAATTTTCAGAGAATATTTTCAAGACATTCCATTTCGGAAGAGTGTGGGCCCAACCCTTTATAGGTAATTGCTATGGTTACTAGCAGACTTAAGTCCAAGACTTTATTTTCCAGCTTTTACCTATGGCAATAAGCTCAACTGACTAATTAAATGGAGACTCATCATACGGTCGCAGGATTTTAAAGAATTTTGAACAATCCAAACAGCACGAAAAGTGATTTAGATAGGGAGCGTTGACTGTAGCGTCTCCTCCTTTGACACTCTTTAATAATATAAGTGAATTTTGCAGTTACGGAGGCCTCTTTGCCTCAGTTTGCCTTATGTCAGTTTGTGGGCTACATTGAAACGACCGAAGCCTTTGGTCTTATTTTTTGTATTCATTCTCATTATGCAGATACTTCATCGTATCTTTAACTTCCTAGACCTTTAGACTTATAAAAGCCAAAACAAATCAGAAAGGAAAAGTGTCTCATCGAATAGAAGATTGCATTGGCATTCGAAAATCAGGAGCCCGGGTTCGAACCGTGGTCGTGGTCGGTTCAATTCAGTAGGCTGACTGGCTTCTTAGCCAAAAATTGTATATTGTTGATTAAGTTTTACGAAGAGATTAACGTTGTTGTAAGCAAAGCGAAGAAGGACAATTCGATTCAGGCAATCTTTAATCTTGAAGAGACGCCAAGGCAAGGCGCCGTTGTTCGGCAACTTTTGAATCACCTGCCTGGGCCTCAGTCTTGACATCTGTTTCAATGGCGAATCCTGAAAGTTGGAAAGGAGAACTAAAAGTTTTTTGAGACAGTTTTTTGATCAAATACTTTAATGCAGCACATGGTGATGAACAAACATTTCTATATGTACGTACATGCATGAAAATACGTTGAGTAGCAAAGTTGTTGTCTCGCTCGCACTCGGAGCAGAAGCACATTTGCGTAATAAGGATAAGGTTAACATTCCGTGCTCGTATGTGGGTGTGTCAGTGTGGCTTTATGCGACCGACAATCGTTGTCTACATACAACGCACAGCCACACACACCCACACACACACACACACACACACACACACACACACACAGATGCACACAAACACTTGTTACGAATTTGAAGTTCGTGTCCCAATAAACGGAAGCCGCGAAAGCCAACGGAAAGTCTGAAGGAAATTGTATCGGAATGAAACAATTCAATTGGACGAAAGTTTAATCGCTTAAGCATATAAACATTTGTTTATTCAAATGTACCCACACACCCATACATATGAATAATGCGCACAAATAGACACAAACATTTTAAATAATATTTTATGGCAAAAGGCGTTTCTGCCAGACAATCCTTGTTGACAATCTGCCGTATGTTGCTTGAGCCGCTGAGGCACATATGACTAGTCAATATAGTGTCGTGTGGTTCATTTTATTGGAAACAGAGTCAAATTACGAGGCTTTCCACAGCAACTTCTCTTCATTAAAGATTTTATTTGCGTAAGTTAATATTTAAGCAATGAGCTTTTGAGCATCTCGGAGCTTGGATCATTAGCGAATGCAAACTTGACATTTCCGATGTCTGTCTGGGAGTCTGGCAAGTCTTAAGTTTAATGGCGCTAAGCAGATCGTCTTCAAAAGCAGAGCTCAAGCCGATATTCAAGACAAAAACAAGGAAAGCCTTTGTTGAGTTATCGATTAGAAAAAGCGCCGTTCAGTCCAACTGTTTATGCTTTAACATTGTTAGTTTTTTTCCTTTATGAGCTATGAGCAATGAGCATTGAGATTGCATGACATTACGTAAGTAAGACTCTGCTGGCTCCTAAAGCGCCTTGTACTTGGCACGGCTCCGCACGGCGCCGCCAGCATTGAAGTGCGTGCGATTTCAACCCTGCCAGAAAACTGGTTTCTTGCACTCGGGGATAATTCGGTATGACGTGCATGGGTGCGAGCGAGACAACTAGCTGAATGGCATTCAGCAAGAATGCCGCTGCAAACGTCGAAGTGAAACCACCATTTTACCGTTCATGCGCAAATAGGAAGCGGCAAAAGCAAGGAGCGGCTGGCCAGCCAATCAGCGCGCGGCATGTTCGTCCGTGCTGCGATAAGCAAGAAGAAGCACCAAACGAGAAAGGCAACAACAACAACTCGCATGCATGCAGTGTACTGTTAGGCGGCTTGTTCGGGCACATGCGAACGCGCCAGCATTCGAAGCACGTCGCGCGCGTTGAAGATTGTTTGTTATTTGTGTTCTTGCGAGTGTGCGATTAGTTCAACAAGCATTAATTTGCAGCATGCGCGGCCGGAATCTAAACGCGTTTAAGTCTAAAATAAAAATTCATTTTTGAGGTAAACAAAAAACATGAAAATATCGTCGTTGCTTAAATTAAAAATGTGTGCATGAAAACGGCAAAAAAGGCATTCATATCAAAAAGCAAAAAGCATTCTTCCTTTATGAAAGAAAACAAAAAATACAAATAATAAAAAAGTGAGCCATCTGCCTTGCATGAAAAGAACAAAGCTACAACAAAACTCGCTCGCTGCTCACCTCAACTGTTTGCTTAATTCAAGTCCAAATGTCGCGCAAAAATTGTCGCCATTAAGCAAATTGAAGCTAGAACGAACCAAACGAACGAACGAACGTCGGGGAGGCAAAGCGGGCAAGACACCCGGCGCGCTCAACTCCGCTTGCCGCACGCCACCTGTGGCGCTGCGTCGGTCTTCATTCATCAAGAGTGCTCGCCCCGCTCTGTGTGCCCAAACCGCCGTCTATTCCACATGAAAAGCCAGTCATTGCAGTGGCTCGGCTTTGTGCATTCCATTTAAACCAAATTTTTTATTGATCGAGTAAAAACGTCTTGAAGTTATTAAAAGTGCCAGTGCAGCAAAGTGCCCCTGAAAAATACTCGTAATGTGTCAACCAGCAAGAAAAGCTTTTCAAATCAAGTAACAAGTGCAAGCGGCATATTCATTTATACATATTCTGCAAACAATTAAAATATTATTGAGAAAATTCTGCGCCCCGAAATGTTCGCCCTGCAACCCACGCCGGCCTCGATGAGTGCCATGAGCGTGGCGCCTTGGTCGGCTGGATCCTTGATCGACCGCTTGCCGGCATTGGATGAAATATCGCACAAAGGTAAACCATAGATGATTCCCCAAACATGGTCTTAAAGAATCAGACAGCGATTCCCAATCTGTGCCCACGTGGTAAACAAGATTTAAATAATTAAACTTACTAAGCGTCACTTAAAAATATTTGACTATCCTTTTCTTAACCAAAGACACAAGTTTAAGTAGTAAAGAGCGAAGAATGTTTTGGCTCTATAGATCTCATCAAAAGACATTATAGTCCTTGGGTCAACTGCGTCAGGAGTACGAAGACAAGACGTAAATAAGTTTGGTCGAAAGTTGTTAAATTATTGATACATTAAAAAAAGATTTGAACAGGCGTCGGTTTTGTGGACCTGCTATACATGTGATTCATCTTTGGTATTGATATGTCTCAGAATATTTTGATCCAAGCGACTTCTGCAACAATCGATCTATTGGAAACTTAAATGATGTAAATGACTTTCTAAGCGCACCACAAAACGAAAGAACCTAGAAGAAAATAAAAGTGCTAACCAATATTGTGTATCTAGAATATATTGGAATATGTCGAATGACTAAAGAAAGTCTTTCAATTCTAAGCACTGAGCACCTAGTGTTTGGTGTAGGTCCTGCTCGGGGTTTTGGCCAGTTCACCAGCAATAATAATTAGTCAAAGCAAGGCCTAAGAAGTCATGAGACTGTCGCCAATTGATGGTAGATGCAAGGAGTAACAGAGGGCTGTCAAGTCCGAATGCTTCTTTTCCCACAGTCGAACAGATAGGGAGTACTATACCAGCAATATGTATATCAGCCAGAGCATTGGCTGAATAGGCTCGCACACGAAGCTCTTGACACCTCCTTAGACAGCCAAGGTGAAGCTATTATGGGCATTTGTACCTGTATAACGAAAATGCTTTGTATTTATATTTAATGGCGGTCGAAATACAAGATTTACCCGAGAAGAGACCAATCCAACCGTCCCAGTCTCCCAAGAAAAAAACGTTGCTAGAAAGTAAACAATTTATTTCATCCTGTTTATGCAAGCTCTGCAGGCAAGCCAACAAAAACTTCCGTCCGTAATTGTTTTCTTTCATCAGCAAAATTCGTTTGGTAATTCGATCGTCAAAGCTTCTTTGGTATTGATATGTCTCAGAATATTTTGATCCAAGCGACTTCTGCAACAATCGATCTATTGGAAACTTAAATGATGTAAATGACTTTCTAAGCGCACCACAAAACGAAAGAACCTAGAAGAAAATAAAAGTGCTAACCAATATTGTGTATCTAGAATATATTGAAATATGTCGAATGACTAAAGAACGTCTTTCAATTCTAAGCACTGAGCACCTAGTGTTTGGTGTAGGTCCTGCTCGGGGTTTTGGCCAGTTCACCAGCAATAATAATTAGTCAAAGCAAGGCCTAAGAAGTCATGAGACTGCCGCCAATTGATGGTAGATGCAAGGAGTAACAGAGGGCTGTCAAGTCCGAATGCTTCTTTTCTCACAGTCGAACAGATAGGGAGCACCATACCTGCAATCTGTATATCAGCCAGAGCATTGGCTGAATAGGCTCGCACACGAAGCCTATTCAGTCGGTCGAAATACAAGATTTACCCGAGAAGAGACCAATCCAACCGTCCCAGTCTCCCAAGAAAAGAACGTTGCTAGAAAGTGAACAATTTATTTCATCCTGTTTATGCAAGCTCTGCAGGCAAGCCAACAAAAACTTCCGTCCGTAATTGTTTTCTTTCATCAGCAAAATTCGTTTGGTAATTCGATCGTCAAAGCTTCTACTTTGTTTAGGGCGTTTCTGATCAGCACATTTTTCTCAATCTCTAGATGAGAAATGAAATGCAAAATTAGTTAAGACTTCAAACACAATTCGGATTGTTCTTTAATAAAAATGCTATGGAGATAAAAAGCGCTTTGCGTTTTTCAAGGTTCGCAGGTCGCAATCTCCGCTCAATCAACGTTTTTAGTCCAACCTGCTATAGAGATACCTCCGATTTTTATAATCTACATCTTACGGTACAAGGATATATTAGGATATATACATAAAGTATACACATTCTTGATCACTCTTGAATGAAATTGAAATCTGTTTGGATGGAAAAGTGGGGAGCACTCGCTACTGATTGAAGCTTCATGGTATGTCGAAGTCGAACACTTTCGCCTGCAATTCCCTTCTGGTTATTTATTAAAGATGGAATGAGGCGGTGCGATAAATTGTGTGCAGCCATAAATCTGCTGGAGAAATTTTGTGGATCCCTCCTTGAAGAAGAGAACATTCGACCGACGTGCCCCGGCTTTTCCCAACCCATTTGGGATGCTGTCTTAGATGGAGCCTAGTCTAGAAGTCCAGTATTTTGAACTGCACTCTTGTTTATTTAAACATCTGTATTTTGAAGCTTCTTATAAGCCCTCTTACGTATTTCCTACACATAACTGCACTGTCTCACATAGAATTACGCCTAGAAAACGATTTCTTAATGAAAAATAACATAAAAAAAATTTGATTGTGATTACGTTCTCCGTTCTTGTTCTTTTTTAGACAATGTACTTGCGATGAGGAATCTTCCTTGTTTGGGTGTTGGCAGTGGTGGCGGTCTCGGCAGTATTGGTGCGGCAACGGCTGGGAAATCTGCTGCCTCTGCTGCTGCTTCTACTGCGTTGGAAACCGCGGATGCAACCACGACGCCACATGCGACACCATCGTACTTTACAACAACCTACTACCACTTAGCCGATGACGAATGTATGTTCTCAAATAATAATAATCATTTAATTTCCTTTCTTCTTCTTTTTCCGTTCTTGCATATATTCCATCCATATTGGGGCAGAATATTTCAAGCATTTTTCGCATATTTTTATTTAACGTATTTCGGTGGGGTGCGCCCGTTGGCACTGGGTGTCCCATAGAGTTTAATTGAAGTCGACTCCCGGCGCACTTCAGCGGTTCAGGTGGCTTAAAATCATTTGCGCAAAAAACGAACTGATCTAAGACTTTGCTCTGTGTTTGCCCTTGGTTCTTGTGTTCGTCCGACGCTTTGGCAACACTGGTGGCGTCTCATTCGTCACCGTTCGTGTGCAATAAGCTTCGCAAAGCGTTCTGATCTGATTTCAGTTTCTCAGTTTGCCGTGAAATCTCATTTTCTTTCGTGCCGCAATTTTTCGGTTATTAGCAAATTTGGCTTAACTTTGAACAATAGCAAAAAGAAAACACAAATATTTGGCTCGCTTACCTGAAACGCATCTAAACTTTAATCTTCTAATTAAGACATATTTTCAAAATACCGATGATAATTACGACTTAGTGGAAAGGACACAGCGTGTGCGACGAGGAGGAGAATTTGGTGTGAAAATTGATAAAATTTGCGTTTCATTGATAGTTTCTCAGTCATTTGTTCTTTAATCATTAACAACATGAGTCAGTCAAGCTGCCAATTATGTTATAAGACGGACACTCAGACAGACAACAATGGCTGGCGGACCGTACTACTGTATGAACGTAAGGGTCACTGAGGGGCGAACTATTGTCTGCCGAGTCGGGCTAACTGACAACCGACAGCCGACGGCATCTGTGTTGTGATGTTCGACTAGACTCTCGTCAGCCGACCATAAATACATGCATTTAACACAGGACATGACAGGACAGGATCGGCCCGAACGATTCAGCCAAGACAAGCGTGCTACGCGAGCAGCGGCTGAGGCTGTGGCAGCGGCAGCGGCGACCCGCTGTGCTCTTAAGTATTTTTCTTAAGTCGTTGGCTATTGTTTGCCGCTGCCGTTCCATCATGTTTGATCTCATCTAACAAGTTTCAAGAGTTCCACAGCCGCCGCCGTTGACGTTTTGTAATGAAAACAATAATTGAAGTTGAAAGCAAAAAATCACACACACACACACACACACACACAATAACAATAACAATAAACAAAGCAAAAAGCGAAATGTTTTAAACAAAATCTTACAAATTTTTACACCAAATAGAATGCTTAGTGGCTGACTGAATTAGGCAAAAGTAATAATGAAAGGACATCAACAACAAGGACAACAAGAACAATTCGCCACGGTCAAACACCCTTAAAGTGCGAGAGTGCCTGCACTCCCCTCCTCTGTTCTGTACTGTTCAGTTAGGTTAGGTTCGGTTCGGTTCGGTTCTGTTCATATGTTCATGTGTGACATTTGCTTTTTGTTCGCATTCTCATTTTTGTTATAATTACATTGTTAATCCTATTCGCTGAAATGTCTCGTCTTCTTTGTGTTATTTTGTGTCGAATTTATATTTTAATAAATCAATAGGTGGTTGTTTCTGTTACTGTTACTGTTTCTCTTTTCTATGGTTTGTTGAAGTGAATTGCATTTTATTTTTGTTTTTAATTATAAAGATCGTTTCACAGTGCGATCGTGTCGAGCACCTAAAGTGTGTGATTGTCATTGTCAAAAACATACCAGTTGATTTATTATGTTTTTTCTTTCAATTGGCATGTAACAACTACATAAGGTTGCCTGACGATTGGTTACTAGGCGAGGGACGCAGGCGCCACTATATGTTAAGTTCGCGATTCGTTAGCTTAGAGGACCGTTACCAAGGTGTGAGGATATATCAGGCCTAGGTGACAAGATCCACCATAGAAGCCGCACTGGAAGTATGCAGTAGGTCGCTGATGGTGATGTGGTAGTCCAGGGTAATAGTATACAGCATGTCGGGAGGAAATTTTTATTAAGCTCTTCAGGCAGTGAATAGTATTATTACTTTGTCCTGAAGTTTGTAATAGATCTAGGCAGATATTTCCGACTGTACAAAGTACATGTATACATATGTACATGTATTCTTGATCAAGACGATTTCTGTCTGTCTGCATATACGATCTCCGCCCACGGTTTTGAAGTATTCGATCTGAAATTTTGCAGAGAGTATTCGTTTTTGTACGATGAACTCATTTGTCGGACCGGCATGATCGGACCACTGGAACTATTTTGAATGGGCACGGCACCGGCAACATACAGCCAAAATCAATAAAATCCATATCTCTAGAATAGAATGAGGTATAACAATGATTGAAGGCTATTTAGATAAAGAGAAAAAGTTCCACGATAAATTGGCATTACTCTCTCAGACCCGTAAGTTTGGATCTGTTTGGAAGTCCCGAGTTGACCGTAAAGCCTCCCAACATAGTCAGCAGCGACAGCCACCCTATCAGGCAATTGTCGTGTTTACCCCTCCTTGTCCAAGGCTACAAGCGAGCTTTCGAGTGCAAGTAGCTCCGTTTACTAAGTCTATGGTCAATTCGGTTGTGTAGTGCTCTCAAGCTTGTTCATTGGCGGACCATTAAAAATCGAAATTGCTAAGACAAACTACTGACAAAGATGATGCCAGTGATGTCGGCATATCGTTATTACTTTATTTCATTAAAAGCAATTATCAGTAATTAAGTTTTCCTGTGTACTTCTTTGTTCTGCTTGATTTTCTTGAAAAGGGACCGAAATAAATGACTCAAGTAGGACAAGTTGCTTAGTAAAGTGATGTCTTCTTCTGGCAGTAAAAAAAGGGAAAGGAAAAAATAACCTTTTCTAGTTGGCAACAAAACTTGCATTCGTCAACGGATTAAGTTTTTCTATGAGTTCGTTTGTTTGGTATAAAAATCGATATGGTCAGGCGGTCTTCACTATCGCCACCAATCAACTATCGAAAAGTCAACGAGAGTAAAGTGGAAAAGGGTACCCTTGTTTTTGTGTTATTGGAAATTAATACGTTGAAATTCGTTTGAAATTCATGCATGGCTGGCGGCAATTTTTCGCTCTCGTACAAACACACAAACACAAGCAGTTTGATAAATAAAAAGATATTCATCAATTCAACTCTTTGATGGAGCCAATAATCCACCTTAACACTTAAATGCCAAGATTCACGTGCACTAACTTAAAGATCTAAACTTTTATCCCAAAAATTGTCTCATGATGTCTTCTCCCGCAACAAATACAACAGCACAACAACACAGCAACACAGCAACACAACAACTACAACAATAACAACAACAATGTTGAAGTATGCCTTTAACCATTGAAATGTAATCCGTAATGACGTTTTTTGAAGCATGTCACACCAAATTTTCTACTTGATTGGAAATTACTCCAGCATAGCAAATTCACTATAACAATTTGGGGCTGGACCGACGAGTGCGCAGCCGAACGAACGACCGAACGACCGAGCAAACAAGCGCCTTAGATCGCATACAAATTGATTGTACTTAAATTAAAAAAACAAAAAACTATCTTTTCTTCAGCTAGATTTATTAAAAGTGAATAAAATACACAAAAAAGACTAGCAAAAGCTGAACTAAAATCTTCTTAAAGAAATCTTAGGCTCAGACTCTTTAGGTTGCCGAAAATAGGCGTCCCTTATAAACTCTCTTTGACAAAAGGCTTTCGTTTGAGGTTCGTTCTGTTTTATTTGCAAACTGCTTTGAAGTTTCTAGAAAACGTACAGTGATAAAGCCAGTAAGGGAGATATTTTCAGCCTCTCTGCAACTATTATACTCTTGGAAGCATTGTCCAAATTATTCCTGTTATTATTCTTGCAAGAGTATATTAGTTGATACCTCTATGTCCGTCCGTCACTCTGTATCAATTCGAGCTCCTCCCAGAGTTTTAAAGTTAGCATAAAAATTTAAATGCAGAAAATTATGTTATTCTTGCAGGCAGCTTATATGCATGTAAAAACCAACTTGATCGGATTACTATAACATATAGGTAAAAAATAAGGTTTTTGGTTCAAAACGCTTTAATTTTAAAGCCATCACCTTATTTGCTCAAGATCAGCTTGGACGTCAATAAAAATTGGTGAATATCAGACGGCTATAGCATATAGTTCCCATAGCCACAGTCGGTCAAAAATGAAGGTTTCGCTTGAAAAACTGTGTGTTTTTTGAGTTATCAACTCAATATGTTGCACAAAAACTTCTTTAACGTTAATGAAGATATAGTGCAAGAATGGGAACGATCGGCTAAAAATAAGGTTTTTGCTAGAAAAACTTTTTTGTTCTTAAATAAATAAATAAACAAATGTAACTTTGACTATATCCCAAAGTGTTATGAGAATCGGACAGAGGGGCGTGTTACCGACTTAAAGAGAATTAAATCTTAAAACACGTATATAATTCTGATTGGGAAAACAACGGAAAGGATTTTCAAATAAGAATAGTTGGACAAACGCGTGCATGAGTATGCATGTTCTAGCTAAGGCGAAAATAGCTCCCTTTATGGGTTTTTAGTAAGATTGAAAAGAGAGGGTGCGCCATACCCAATTTTATACTCTTGCAAAAATATATTAATTTTGTCATGAATTTGCAAGGCAGAGAAGAAGACATCAAGACGATGAGCCATGTCCGCCTGCCGATCCGTCCGTCTGTCCGTTTCAACGCAGTCACCAATCTTGCACCTTTTCTGCATTTCCGTCAAAGAAGTTTTTGTGCAAAATAGATCATTCTTATGCAAGCTACAACTTATAGTGATCCGATCAATGTAGTTCTGAGAGATTCAATGCCTGGGCCTGGACAAAGATTTTCTGCTAAAAAGGTTTTTTGTATATTTTCAAAACTCTGAGACTCCTCTCTGCACTGGAACAGACCATGGCTATGTCCATGGCTCTAACAACTCGTCTCATCGTCGTAATCAAGAAATTAATATTCTTTTTATAGTCGGAGATGTCTCCTCCTCTGCTTGGCAAACTTCATGACAAAGTTAATCGTCATTTTGTAACAGTATAGCTGTACATAACTTATGAATTTATATACATAGCCCTCTGTCTAGGGAGTATATCGACAAAATAAGTTCTTTCTAACGGCCTTACAATATCTCTGCTATTGAAAGGAACTCTAGTCAGACCGTTTTCACAATAACTTATCTTATACAATCCTCTTTCGCTATCCTAACTATTTTTACCTTCATAGAAGATATTTTGAGTTTTTTATTAGGTTATTCAGTCAAGATGTTCGGAAATGAGAAAACTCCAGGAAAGGAGAAAACGGAAAGAGTGCGACATCAATGGACTTAAAGAAATATGATATCGCGTTTTGGGTACCAACTTTATCAATTAAATTAATGAAACTTTTTTGACCAATTTGGTGGATGGGAAGAGAGTCGATAATAAAAGGTCTCAGTACTGCTTGGACCCTGATTGCGCCTGTTCATGGTGGGACTCCCATGAGCCACACTTACCCCTCCCGCGTAAAAGTGGCTTGCTCGAGATCTCTCCTTTGCCTTTGACTTTGGTTTCCTATCTTTCTTCGTTTTGCTTTATAAACGGAGATATCGAAGTCATTTATAAACTAATCGATTTTTTATATTTGTATTTATTTTTTGCTTTGTTTTGCAAGGTCATAGTGGTGTTAACCAACTGGGAGGTGTGTTTGTTGGTGGAAGGCCCTTGCCGGACTCAACGCGACAGAAGATCGTCGAATTGGCCCACTCAGGAGCGCGACCCTGTGATATTTCCCGCATACTTCAAGTCTCGAATGGCTGCGTTAGCAAAATTTTGGGAAGGTAAGCACAAGTTTCACTTATCAGTAAATAAAGCTATAATGTCTTTTCTTTGTATCCCTCCTTAGATATTACGAGACGGGCAGTATTCGCCCGCGGGCCATTGGCGGCTCGAAGCCTCGCGTCGCCACCGCTGAAGTTGTTAGTAAAATCTCTCAATATAAAAGAGAATGTCCGAGCATTTTCGCCTGGGAAATTCGTGATAGATTGCTGCAGGAGAACGTTTGCACCAATGATAATATACCAAGTGTAAGTGCTTTGTTTATTATTGAATTGATTCCTTAGACCAATGGGCATTAAAATATTAAAAGTTATATTTGATTCTTTTGATTTGAGTCCGATTCTTATAAAACTTTGGAATATAGTCCAGCACTAATGAAATCACGTATTTGCAAAGTTTGAGCTGTTTATATTCAAGAGCAAAAAAGTTTTTCTAACAAAAACCTTATTTTTAAGCGATCGTTCCTATGGGAGCTTTATGCTTTAGTAATCCGATTAAGCTGTCTTTCACATATAAGCTGCCTGCAAGGATAAGAACATCTTCTGCATTTACATTTTTTTGCTAGCCTTAGAACTCTGGGAGAAGTTCGCACTGAAAAAGACAGAAAGACGGACATGGCTATATGAACTCCTCTTGTCGACCTGATCAAGAATATATGTACTTTATACAGTCGGAGATGTCTCCTTTCCTGCGATGTTAACTTATTGACAAAGTTAAAATATTTTTTTTTGCAAGAGTATAAAAATCAGAAAATTTTAAACAGATTTGGTTGTAACTGAAAAAAATTGAAAGCGTCCATGTGACATCCAGACACATAAAACATACAACAGTTCAGCATTCAGTTCGATTGCTTATGTCCATATGCATGTACAATAACATTTAGATATATATTTATCACTATATACATATATAGTCCGCTCCATACTTTTTTGTGTCGTCCGTCTCACCGTCTTTTGTGAAATCAGAAAGTTCCCTGCGTTTAATTTTCCGTAATTTGAATTTCTTTTGTGCTTTTGTCGCCATTTTCTTTTCTTTGCCTTTGGCTCATTTTTTTTTATTGTTTATTAAGTTTATGCCGAAAATTCGGTCCCGTTGACAGTTGTGCAGAAAATGTGCCCACTCAAATGGAAAGAAAAATCTTTTATGCACATTAGGCAACAAAAAAAAGGGAAATCAGTGCTAGAAAAAGTATGAAAAATACAATATTAAATAAATACTGCGCGCCACCACAAATCGTTAAGCGTTGAAATTCACACAAGAGGACAACAGGGGGAAAACAAACTACAAACGGTCCTGGTAAGGGCGAGATTTGCCTTTTTCGATTTTTTACTGTTGTTAAGGGATGTCAGGAGTGCGTTTTGCCATTGGCTCTGGCTCTGGCTCTGGCTCTCTAATAAAGCAACGCTCGAAATTGTTTTTTAAAAACGAACAATTTGTGTCATATTTTGTTGACACTCTCGCTTTGCAACAACTCCGAAGCGAATAAAGAAAATGGTTTTGGCTTTATTTCGAAGTAACTCAAAAATTCTTAAAAAAACAGGCATTGTTTTCTGCTGGCGAAGTTCATTTGGGCACAGGAGCTCATTAATCAATTAATTGAATCGGAAAAGGCAATAACGATCCACTTTGGATACTGAGGAGGATTGATAGGTGATAATTTTAAGAGAGATCCCTATATGGGATCCAAAATTGATTTCTTATTCGACGACTTCTTATGCCATTCTGATCGACTATGTGAGTGGTGTCGCATTCTTTGAACTTCGATACTAACTGAATTCATACGAGACAAGTGAAGGAGTACAACAAGGGCGAACAGAAGAGAAACGGCAGGGCAGAAGCGGAAGTGAAAGCCACACGCCGTTGAGAATAATTCCGTACGCGGCCATTCCGTGACGGTCGCTGACGCCGCCATAAAGTTATCGTAGCTGTTTTCGACTTGGACGATAAAAAAGAATGAAAGGAAAGGAAAAGAAAGTCACGCCATTTGCATTGTCGTCAGCGTGCATGAGTGAGTTATCTGAACGTCGACGTCCTTCTCTTCTCATATCATCGCCGTGAGTCAAGTAACACCAACAAATATTTCCGGAAAAACTGCTTAAGCTCTTGGCATAAATATGAAAGTTAAATTTCTGTGTCGAACGTGAATGTTTTGTACGCACATGGCAAGGAAAACCGTCGTACGCTTTTCGACAGCTTGAAAAAGGGGTCGCTAAACTTCAACAATAGATTCATTTTTTCATTTGGCATGAATCGACTTTAAGATATCGGCCAACCAGACACTCATAATGGTTGCCGAAAAGCGTTAGCGTTTTTAAAAAAAGTTATCAGTGAGAAACATTTGCTAATAACAAAAGGCAATCTATCATTATGTAATCGGGGGACCGATTCGGACCACTTCTCTGATTCCAAACAGTTCCCAAAGAGATCACTCAAAACTGAAACCAGTGTTTCGGGTAATAAAGATTGAATGGGATCAGCTTTTTCAGGGAAGGTCCGAATTGTTTCAAGATTCGATGCTGTTCGATTTACAGCCTCGCCGAGAATTCTTGTTTATGCGGTGTAAGGTTAGTAGTTATCGGATCCATTTCGCTTCGTTTTGTTGTAATAGCCTTCCAAAGTCATATCTTCAATTTGTATTCAGATCGATTTTGGAGAGGTTTCCGTTTTATAATAAATTCCGGTTTATTTTGAGGATCTTCCATTCTCTTTGGTCACTGTAGTGGAGGCTAGTATTGTAATACTTTGTTATCATAGAGTTGAGCCACGCCCACGTGTTGACTTTAGCGCACATCAAACAACACGAAGGATCGTGGATCAGAACCCAAAGTGGTACCAGATCCAAAAACGACCATGCTGCTAAAGGACATTTTTCGTTATTTTTTTCCAGCTAACTGCACTTTCCTTTTAGTTTTTGTTGTCATGCGCTGGCATAGCGGTAAACAAGGGGAAGGAATAAAAACTTCAGAACAAAAAACAAAGCGAAGCAAAAACAGGAACGGAAGGGTTAAGGGCGGGGCAGCTGCATTTACCATAGGAGGAAGAGGGGCTGTTTGTTCATACGTGTGTGTGTGTGTGTGCATAACGGAGAATAATATACATACATAAGTGCATTCTTAAAAGTGCCAATGACGTGCTTATTTGTCAGTAAGCTGGCAGTCGACCCATGATTGGATGCCAAATGTTTTTATATGGTATACTGGGCGCTAGTGTTGGTCCATTCTTCCGCGTGATGTGAAATCTGATGACCTGTCTTAAAACAGAAGGGACAACAAGGGTTTTATATCCGCCTCATCTTGAAGCGATCTTTTGGGGCTCTGACGAAATTCTTCAATGATCAAATGATTTGATTATTTGCTAATTGTTTGATTTTATTGTACTCGGCAGGTTTCCTCAATAAATCGTGTTCTTCGCAACTTGGCCGCACAAAAAGAGCAACAATCGACGCACTCATCGGTCAGCCACATTGTACAAGGCAACACGAACACGAGTGTTGGCAGCAGCAAGACGGGCAGTAACGGCAATGCAAGCAATACGGCGAACGGCGTGCATGCTGATCCGGCACACTTGTCGCAAGCCGCAACGCCCTCGAACCCAGCGGAAAGCGTTGACGGCGGCGTCGTCTGTGGCACCAGTGGCGGCACCGTCGTTGACATGGCCATACCAACGACGTTGCATCATATTAATCCGCACGCCCAGCTCGGCCATCAACAATCTTCGCAGCCGCAACAGCAGCAACCGAGCTGGCCGCCTCGACACTACACGCCGTCTTGGTATTCGCCGCCACTGCACAGCGCCGCGACCAGCTGCAGCGGCGTCCAATCGCTCAGTCCGCACAACGTGACGCCGGGCGCCAGTAGCGGCGGAGGCGGCGGGGTCGGGCCGCACTTAAGCAGCAACTGCCATGCTGTCGGCGCGGATGACATCATCCTGAAGAAAGGTAAGCACACTTTTGCCAAATATATACAGTGCAAAGGACCGACACAAATATCAAAAGGACAAAACAGAGTTTTTTCTTCCTGTTTATGCGTATTCAATTTAATACAAATACGCACGAATGAGCAACCAAAAATCTCACAGACGTAATGCAAAATCCGACTAAATTGCCGACAATTGCGTCGGGCGTGCGTAAACATTCGATAAGTTCTGTCGGTCCGTCGGTTGGCTTGGCATGGCTTGTAAGCAAATAAAGTCAAGAGACAACCTTGATTGGAAATGTGTGGATAAATTGTTGTAAAATGCGACTAGATGCCATGCGATACGTGAAAGCAATCTTAATGCGCGTTTTCACAAAAGTGTTTGTATTTCAATGCGTAGTTGGGCCAAGATTAAGGTCGTAGCGCAAGTACGATATGTCTTATGTTGAGTGTGGCGCTAACTAACATTGGCGAACACAATACTCATACGCTCGAGTTTCGATTTCGATATCTTTAATTAAAACGCAGTGTTGCCGCCGTCGCTGACGATCTGTCCAAAATACATCACATAGACACACACTCTCAGCTACCGATGTACCTGACACTTCATTGAGCGAAAAATCCCATCCCCAAGGAACAAAATCGTCACAACACTATTGGCACCTTTAGCCGCACAGTTATTTTAATAGGATTTACAGACTCATTTTACAGACGATGACACTTCATTAAACGACACGACGCGTCACGACAGAGCAGGACAAGACAAGGGGGTGGCTGTAATGCGTGGCTCATAATCTGTGCTCAAAGATTTGGGGTGCATAAATATTAAGAGTAAAATTTTGTATTTATAAAACAACAGTGTGACATTTGACAAACCTCATTCCACATAATATTTTCTTCTTCGATGCTATCAGGTTTATATCTAATTTATTTAACTGAACGAAGGAGTTTGTGGTGAACATTTTTCTAGACTATCTGTCCGTCCGTCGGTCCGTCCGACTGCCTGTCGGTGTGTCGGTGTGTCTGCTTGTATATGTTTTTTTAATTCTTTTTGCCTGTCAGCACATTGCAATCTGTTAGGCAAGTGACATTTGCCTTTGCCGCCGCTGCTCGTATGTCCGCAAATCAGGCAGGCAGACAAACGGACGGACGGACGGACGGACTGAGAGACTCAGGCGGCTTTAACATCTATTTCCACTGTCAGATCCACTAATGCATTGCGCCAATTACACTTTCATGCTCGTGACACTGCAGTCTTTAACTTGACGACAAAATGACAACAGCAACAGCAACAACAACAATAATACCAACAGTAACAACAGTAACAACAGCAGCGAAATGACAGCTTCAGCTTTTTATCGGTGACGACTGTAACGGCGGTTTTGCTTTGATGATGCGTGCGTGTGTGTGTTTGTTTGTGTGTGTGTGTGAGCGAGCGTGTGTTTGGCTTGTATTTACACAACTGCTTAAGTTAACCTCTCTTTTTGATTGGATTAATATTCGAAAAGATATCTAAAGTTGTTATTGCATTTTTACCTTTTTGTTGAATTTACCATCTCTTTCTCTCTCAGTCTCCCTCTCTCTCTTTCGCTAGATAATACTTATACCTTGCTATGGTTTGGGGTTGTTTTTCTGGTTAACTCTAAGAAACTCTTGAAAACACTTCGATCTTTCGACTTATGGCAAATCAACAATGATCATCAGCAATCTACAAGTGTTACGATTTCTATTAAGGAACATAATATGGATAATTTGTCAGTTTAGTAACCACCAGGGAAACTTGCTCTACTCCGAATTTAAAGGTCTCTCCTTGACTACTCTACGTCCACTTGAAAAATCCTTCGACCCAACAACAATAATCCGAATTTACTGAGATAAGATGAATCCGCTTTGCAGCTTTAGAAAACCTCTATCTAAATTTTGATTAGTCGTTACACCTTACGAACACTTGATATTATATTTTACCTTTAATCAAAGACTGAAGCACGAATCCAGAGCACTCATTTAGCTTTTTAGAGTATAGAGACTAAAGGCTTCGAAGTCGCAAGTTGACAACTTAAGCTTTTAATCTCAACTTAACAGTCTATATTTGTATCCGTAAAAATTTACCAAAACCGTTTTTACAATTTAGCGTCGTGTCGGTTGCTTTAAAGCGAGACACACATGTGGGAGACAAGCTGATGAAAGTATGACGCAGATTTGTTTTCTTATCACGAGTTTATGCTTGAATGCGCAACACATTTGTGTTCCGTGCGCCGCGCATTACGGCAAAATTAAGGGTTTCGTTTTATGGAAGCTTCGGCGTTGCTCGGCTTTTTATACCCTTCGCTTGCAGAAATGGTGTTGCGGGTAAAGGAGTCATTGGGCTCCACTCTACTGATGCCGGTCAGCCATGGAGTTTCGGCTCTTCTCACTAGTCACTAGATGATTTGTGATTTCGCTCTCAGAATGAGGAACTGTTGCTTTTAACCGCAATTAAAAGGAACTGACAACGTCCAGCTCTATTTAGTCCGAGTAATGAACTTTTGCAAGAGGCATCTGGCGCCATGGGACAAACGATCTTTCAATGCTTAAAGCGAAAATGGAACAAACTTTTCTATGGGCAATAGTGGTAAAAGTCATATTTATATTTTTTATTCGATCTTTCCTGAACCATGTCGGATCTTGACGCACATGCCATTCTTTGCAAAGGAAGAGTGCTTTAGTGAATCGGTTCGTTGTCCGCCGTTAGAAGCTTCCTTGCTCCATTGGCGAAGGTAGTGAAAAGTGCAAATCTTTCCTCGTACGGGTAGACCCTGAGTTCTGTGCAAATTTCTCGATGTCTACAGGAGTGACAAAAGACTAAACTCATATATACAGTAAATTTTCCTAGATACCATAATGTTCTCTATTTTGGGTTTTTCGATTCAGCAGAAATAGATGGTCAGCATTCCGATGAAACGGCTTCTGGCGAAGGGGACAATTCGAATGGCGGCGCCTCGAACATTGGTGCAAGTGAGGATGACCAAGCAAGATTAATTCTGAAGCGAAAACTTCAGCGGAACAGGACATCGTTCACGAACGATCAAATCGACAGTTTGGAGAAAGGTTAGTTGCAAGTTCTTTCCGACCAGAAAATGGTCTGAGGCTGGTGTCGAATTGAATGCATTCACATCCCTAATCAAATCTTGTCGTAGTAATGTATTCATTCAAAAATTCTCTATGGCAATAATCTTTTTAGAGTTTGAGCGCACGCATTATCCGGATGTCTTTGCCCGAGAGCGTTTGGCCGGCAAAATTGGTCTGCCGGAGGCTCGAATACAAGTCTGGTTTTCAAACCGGCGGGCCAAGTGGCGACGTGAGGAGAAGCTTCGCAATCAACGACGCACGCCGAACTCCACATGCTCGGCGCCCTCATCGGCTGTGGCCTTAGTCACTGATAGTCCGAACAGTTTGAGCGGCTGTTCGTCACTATTGCCCGGCTCAACCGGAAGTAAGTATGCAGCAACATTGTTAGCCACTGAATTGCAGCTGGGATTACCGAGTGATTAAAAGCCCGCGTTTTTTTCGATTATTTTGGTTATAAACCTTTTCTACCAGATTCTTTGTCGGGCGTGACAACTTCTTCGCCAGTGTCGACGGCCGGTCCCATGTCTTTGGGCGCTTCGGCGGCCAATGCGTCGCCCGATCACTTGCAGCATTCATCGTCGGGCAGCAGCAGCGTGAGCAGCGCGCGACCCACGAGCATTGGTCCGGGCCCCGGCAGCAGTGGCGGTGGCGGTCGCCGCAACAGCGAAGATCTCAGCAACAACAACTGTTCGCCGGGCATGAACCACAACAATAGCAGCCACCAGCAGCAACAGCAGCACTACACGCACCCAACTCACACGGCTATCGGCGGCACAATTGTACCAGCCCTCTCTCCGCGTCTCAATTTCAACAGCGGCTTCAGCAGTTCCATGAGCGCCATGTACCCAAGCATGCATCCTGCCATTTCTATGAGTGACACTTACGGGTGAGTTTCATTACAATGTCCGACGCAATCGTACAGTTTTAGGTTCGAACGTTTTTAGTTTCAGAACGATGTCCTCAATGTCATCATTTTCGCATCCGTCGATAAGCGCTTTGCCACCGCCTTCGCCCATACAACAACAACGCGATCTGTCGTCGCCGTCGCTCTATCAGTGCCACATGTCGTTGCGGCCGCCGCCAATACCACCGCCACCGCACCACCTGAGCGTCGCATCCGATTGCAACAATGGTTCGCCGAATCTCAACAACACGGGCGCCAACAACACGGCCAACCCAAGCAACAGCGCCGGCTACGAGGTCCTCTCAGCTTACGGCCTTCCACCACCGCCGCCACCACCGCCTGTACCTAATCATCAAATCCCTGAATCTCGGCAATCGCTGTCGCCCTGCAGTCCTTTACCACTGGGCGTGGGCAACTTCAACTCTGAGAACATAACGCCCACGGGTCCAGCGAGCTATCACCATCAAATGAGTTACAACTACGCGGCGGCCAACAATGTCGGAGCCGGCGGTGTGAACGTGAGTGCGCCCTCCCATGCCTCGACGGGTAAACAACAACAGTTCTTCGCCTCCTGCTTCTATTCACCTTGGGTGTAAGAGGAACTTTGCTGGGATGCCCAACATGAGTTGTTGTTGCTTAGCTTAAGTGTGTCCTGGTTAAAATATTATTACTTATATTAGGCGCGTTAGCTTGCATTGAAGTCGAATTTACATATCCCTAAGTAATATGGCATAAATTAGAATTTAAGGAAGAGAACGAAGAAGAATTTCCGCCCAATGCTTATTACTACAAGTTTCAAATCGTATGTAATAAAGTTTTCTATGTATATATAATTAGATTATTTTTGAAAAGTTCGTGGCGGCGGTCCTTAGACACCTGTAAGTCCTTACAATTCAGTTGCTAAATGGCGGAAACACTTGCTAACCGGTTAAGGTCAGATCAGATCAGGTCAGTCAATACATAAGAAAGATTCGATAAAGGCTAAACAGTTTTTCTTTTAGCATAATTTTGATAACTTCAAATAAATCAATTGTATTATAAATTAAAATTCCATTATAGTACTCATACAGTATCCTCCCATGGTATTAAATTGAAAAAACAAAAAAACAAGTTAACGATAATTACTAGGCTTAAAAGATTGTAAAATAATTTTTATTTAGAACATTCATGTTACACAGCTTCCATGTGTGCGCAGGAGCGCAAGTGCTATGTTATCGTATGTGATACGTGCGCGCTATGTAAAATAGGCGTATTTCATGCCAATTTGGAAGAAAATCATAGTTAGAACCATTTCTCTGTAACTCTGTAACAAAAAGATACTTGTCAATAATGCGCTCATATCAAAGGAGGAAACTGGATTTCAAGCAGGAATTACTAAATCTTATCATCTACTCATCAAATAAAATGTTTTTAATTAAAAAGCCATATCAAATTTTTAGTTTAAAGACATTACACTACAAGTATGGTAAAAAAGAAATAAGGAAAGAAAATGTTAGTAACAAAATTTCTTCTTTAAATTTGAGGTTTAACAAACAGTTGAAAGTTTTGAATAAAAAACCCAAACAAGGATTATGCATTTGATGAAATTGTATGAAAATGGTCGTGAGTGAGGGCAGGGAAAAGGTGGGGGTGTGTCAAAGAACTAAACAGACTTCAAGTAGCACGAGATCATGTTTTAATATACCCTCGTGTGTTTGTATCTGTGGAGGGTACAAAAATGTAACAGTAATAAAAAGCTGATTTCCACTCAAGATGAAGATATAAAGCATCGTGTGATCTGATAAGCATGATGAGCGTTGATAATGGGGTGAGATTTATCACAATTGCCGAAAAGAATCGTCTGTCGTCTGAAACGAAGCGGAAATATGAACTGGAATCGCTTGACGGCATGGCACGGGCACGGGTGTCCCCGCATGTGTGTCTCTATGTGTGTGTGTGTGTGTGTGTGTGTGTGCACTCGACTTTGCGACACGCGCCAAAGACAATGCGAAATGTGCTCATCACAGTCAGCGGTCATTGTTATTGCTATTTAATATGGGAAATTTGTTACTCACAAACGGATGCAAAAGCAATTCGCATGTCAACAGGGTGTCGCTGTCGCTGTCGCATTGTGTTTGGTATGCACATTGCACGCAAGCACACGCATACAAATGAAAACGGTATAAATTGAGCACTTGCATAAGAGAGGTGGTGAGGTGTTGAGGTCCAGTGTGCTTACCGGCTCAGCGTAACAAATGTGCATTTGTATAATTGTATTTGTATTTATGAGGAAACCTTTGGTGCTAAAGTGAATACTCTATACTTAAACAAAGGACAAAGGTGTTCTAAATTTCCCGTGAAACAGTTGAAAAGAAAGATAAGTAAATTGAAGTGTCGGTCAAATTGATTTTCTAATTTTTGTAATTATTCAGTAATAAGTAATTATAAATAAATTGGATTGATACTCCGAATTGGATATGTAGGATATGAACTCGGAGGAGTCGGATTCACGCATTGGATTCAATTACCTCAAACACTTATAATTTCGAATCCGAATCCTAGGAATCGTACTATAGAAATAATGAAGAATACTTTATCAACATTGTTCTCTCAACAGGGATCTAAATTTTTCTTGAGTGTACCTTCTGTATGTTTGTTCTAAAGATGATCTAGTACGACTTAAAAATTCTCTTTCCTACACAAAAAGAAAAGTCGATACCCCTCTGCCCTTCAGCATCAGATTATGGCTGTTGTTTGACATGCAAGACGCTAGTAAATAGCTATAAGCTCGCAACTGTCCGAAATATTTACTCCAATGATCCTAAAGTACTCAAAAATCTTCTGAGGATTAGACATGATTCTCAGACTGATGTCATGTACTACATATATTGACTTTAGTAAAAGTTATTAAAAGTGGACGTTTTAGGTTTCCCGCCGAATCTTCTAAATTAAAAATCTTTCTAAGCTTAACTAATGGATATCAAAAGGCGTTGTATAGATCATCTTTGTCTGACCTAGTTCGAGTAACTTCTGCAGATGATGTTAAATTGTGCCTTTCTTATAAGGAACCTTCCCGCCACGACCTATTGCAGGCTGATCTGAACTCTCTGCGATCTTGGTGTTCACTTAATTTACTAATGCTCAGTTGTTCTAATTGCAATTTTATAACTTATCACCATACTAAGCATCACTTGTTTACTCACTCGATTGATAACGTCTAATTAGAACGAGTCTCTATTTTTGAACATCTAGGTGTTCTCTTCGACCCCAAACTCTACTTCATCCAACACGTTTTAATTGTCGTGCATAAGACGAAAGGTATTTTTGGAGTTATCAAACTCTGATGTAAAGAATTCCATGACCCCTTCATCATCAAACTTGTCAAACGACCCCTGTACGTCCTATTCTCGAAAAGTTTATTGCGTATGGTCTCCTCAATACAAAAAACATCAAGATCGCATCGAGACAATCCAGAAGAAATTTCTCTTTTTACGCTTCATAGTCTCAATTGGAATCCTAATACCAGGCTACTTTTATATCATGACAGGCTCCTTCCCATTGATCTTCCGTCTCTAGCTACTCGCAGGATTATTTTGGCGGCTACTTTTCTCCACAAACGGGTGCTTGGTTTTATTGATTCTTCAGTAGGACTAGTTTTAGCGTCTCATAGCGCACCACCAGAAGCTTTGTCCCTACAATCTTGCACAGCTGCACAACTCACTTTGCCTTTCACGATCCATTTCGCGTATTATGCTTGAATTATAATAATATATATCACAATATCTTACCTGAAATCTCTCTTATGACTCTCGACTAAAGAGTAGACGTATCGTTTGCTGGATTGAATTTTTCGCTCTATCCAATTTAAGTCTTTGACCACACAAGACTGTGAATAGGGGCATAGCTGGCATAGTACAAACAAATTTCCCCCACCGGATCAGAGACTTTCAGAATTAATTAATCATTTATTTTTATACTATTGCAAAAAGAGTATATTAACTTTATATATAGTTCCCATAGGAACGATCGTTCAAAAATGACGTTTGTGCTTAAAAAACCGCGTGTTTTTGGAGTTATCGGCTCAATATTTTGCACAAAAACTTTTTTGACATCAACAAAGATACTGTGTAAAAATTGTCAAGATCAGATTACTATAGCATATAGCACCTATAGGAACGATTGGTTAAAAATACAGTTTTTGTTAGAAAATCTTTTTTGTTCTTGGATATAAGCAAACCAAACTTTGCTATTACGTGTTTTTATTAATGCCTGACTAAAATCTAGAATTTCATAAAAATCGGAAATAGGGGCGTGGTTCCGCCCATACAACTAAAAACTTAAAAATGGGACTCCTCTGTAAACAGACGAGATACAAGATTGAAAAATGTAGTAAAGTTTGACTACATTGCCTTCTTTAAGACAAATTAGAAAATGGGCGTGGCTACGTATATGATTCTTATTGGAAAATTATAAAAGGATTTCCTAATCAGAATAATTGTGAAAACGTTTGCAAGAGTATATAAGTTTCGGCATAGCCGTTTTTATTCTAATACTATATTTTTCTATTATTACTGTTTTATACTTATAAAATTTATGTAAAAAAAGTATTATTATAAAATTCTACACTTTTAATATGACAGACCATTGTTGTTAAAATAAATAAAAAAACAGTAAAGAAGCTATCTTCGGCCTTGCCCAAGATGTATACTCTTCACGACACCTTTTATGTCACGCCCATTTTTTGGAATCTTAATTCGCTTTATCCACGTAGCCTCCATACCAATTATCATTGTTATACCTCATTGGGTGCCACAAATACGGAAATGATTGGTTTTGATCATAAGTGGGAGGTGCCACGCCCATTTTGACATCAAAATTGTTTTAAGCCACCCTATGAACATAAGTATGCAGTTTCAAGTCAATTGGTTAAGAAACAAAAAAGTTTTCCATAAAACAACTTAAATTTGCTTCTCTCCTCGTCTTCATTTGTGTGGCAGGTACCAGTTCCAGTGCTCCGATCTCAATGAAACTTTCAGGCATTTGGTTTGGCTACGGCTTACTACTACTTGTTTTCTTCTTCTTTTCGTAGTTCCAGTGGTCCGAAGTGCGTGACAAAACTATAACACTTTTCACGAAATGAAAAGAAGAAAAACCAGTAAGGGAGCTATTTTTGGCTATGCCGAAACTTATATACTCTTGCAAACGTTTTCACAATTATTCTTATTAGGAAGTCCTTTTTCAATTTTCCAATAAGAATCAGCCACGCCCATTTTCTTATTTGTCTTAAAGAAGGCAATGTAGTCAAACTTCACTACATTTTTTAATCTTGTAACTCGTCTGTTTACTGAGAAGTCCCATTTTTAAGTTTTTAGTTGTATGGGCGGTACCACGCCCTTATGTCCGATTTTTATAAAATTCTGAATTGAAATCAGGCATTAATAAAAACACGTAATAGAAAAGTTTGGTTTGTTTATAATCAAGAACAAAAAAGTTTTTCTAACAAAAATTGTATATGTTAAAAAACCGATCGTTCCTATAGGAGCTATATGCTATAGTAGCCCGATCTTGACTGTTTTGGCATGGTGTCTTTGTTGATGTCAAAGAAGTTGTTGCGCAAAATATTGAGTCGATAACTCTAAAAACACGCGGTTTTTTAAGCAAAAACATCATTTTTGAACGATCGTTTCTATGGGAGCTATATGCTATGGTCATCCGATCAAACTGATTATTACATACCTGCAAGGAGAAGAACATTTTCTGCGTTTAAATTTTTTTACTAACTTTAAAACTCTGGCTGGAAATCGCATTGAAATAGACAGACAGACGGACAGACGGACATCGTTATTTGAACTCTTCTCGTCGTGCTGATCAAGAATATATATACTTTATATAGTCGGAGATGTCTCCTCCTCTGCGTTGCAAACTTCATGACAAAGTTAATATACTCTTTTTGCAAGAGTATAAAAACAAATAGTCCCATGGTGCCAAAAACGGATCAATTGTAATTGTTCGGTGCGGTGCTAATGGTGTAACTTTTGATGAATGCATATTATTTTTAACAAATTAATTTAAGTTATGTAAACAAAGAGCATAAATTGATGGATCTCAATTGATTATTTACCCAAAAAGATTTCTTCATTATTAAGCGTATTTGTTGTAATGTAAGTCGTCCAGTCAAATAAATCGATTTAAATTTCTCGAAAATACTTTTACTAGTTGTATTCAAGAAAACATTTTTAATAATAAATAATCACATGTTACATATGTTCATATTTAACATAAAACAGTCTAGCGTTCAAAATACTCAAACACTTAAAAATTATATAAAAATAAAAAATAGATCTAGTAGGTTTCTCACAATTTTTTGTTCAAGTTCTAGGAAGTTATAATTCCCAAGTAATTTTTCGGGGCAGGACATGGAAATAGAACTTCCAAAATTTACATTTTGGGGTGTGCTTGCTACTAGTTAGAATTTTAGTATCTGTGGGTGTGTTAAGTAAGTGGATATAATATAGAAATAGTAAATGTAAATTTGAGTTATTGAGTTATTAAGTTAAATTGGGATTATAATGGGTGAAAAATATGCTTACAGCAAAGTGGTATGAAATGCCGTTTAAATATATAGTTAATGAAATTGGTGATATATACTTACAGCAAAGTATTAACAACCAATTGTAGTAATTTGTGTAAAAATAATTAGTGTAGAAGTAGTTTCAAAGGTTACTACGATTTGAAATTAGTAGTGAGCAGCCTATTTTTACTGAAATAAAAAAACGAATTACTTATTTTTATTACATATTAACAGTTTTAATTATAACGCAAAAACTAAAAAAAAAAAAACAGACCGCTAAATACATGGAACTTAAACAAAAAAGAATAAAAAATAAAATAAATATTAACAGTTAAAATTATAACTCAAAAAAACAAAAAAGAATAAAAAACCAGTAAGGGAGCTATTTTCGGCTATGCCGAAAATTATATACTCTTGCAAACGTTTTCACAATTCAAACTTCACAACATTTTTCAATCTTGTGTCTCGTCTGTTCACAGAGAAGTCCCATTTTTAAGTTTTTAGTTGTATGGGCGGTACCACAAAAGATCAAAACATATTGATATTAAGTACCATTTTACACGAGAGCAAATCGAAAATAATATTATTATTATTGAGTACCTTCCCACAGATAAGCAGTTGGCG
Organism: Phortica magna; assembly: GCA_037044515.1. Classification (NCBI taxonomy): domain Eukaryota; kingdom Metazoa; phylum Arthropoda; class Insecta; order Diptera; family Drosophilidae; genus Phortica; species Phortica magna. Next base: position 59,298 of record JBAMBP010002629.1, read on the forward strand.
GATATGTTAACCAAACCTTTCCCTGGACCCCGATTTACTGACTTGAGAAGTCACATTGGCTTGGCGAACTGATTATGCGAAATAATAACTTCATTTAAATTAATTTCTTTTGTTGTTGAACAACTTATTTTAATTTATTTTATTATTATTTATTTTAATTTACTAAGAGAATAGCTAAACTGTGAAAAAGCTAATTATGATTTATTTTAAATACCAATTTCAATATGCATAGATTAAGCCTCTAAATGTAAAGTAAAATTGAAAGAATTTTGTTTGCTTGAATTTGTATTGGTCTGGTTAGGTTTTCCTGGGTTTCCCTAACCTATACAACAAATGTTGGACCAAATATTGTAACACTCCCCAGAATGCTCGACTTGTCACTTTAGTATTAAGAGTAACTAAAATATGAATGATCCATGATTGTTTTGAGGAGGTGTGTTGGATTCACAGCAAGAATAACAACGCTAAGTACATACGTACATACATACTAAGTACATATATATTTGTAAGTCTTTCTGTGATACACAAAACAATCAAAGATCTATAGTTAGAGTGTTAGAATGAGACAACCATTCTGTTACAGTACAGTTACATTACATATGTATATGAGTTGGAGATCAACCGGCCTTCTGCTGGTTTCTCAGCTCAGCTCACTCTCTGGTGAACGTTTGGTGTGACAAGTCGAGTTAAACAGAAATTAATAAATCGAATATATTAAAACCTAAATTGCGTCAGCTTCTTGACTTCGACTTCTAGACTGATATATCCAATAATATATATATATATAATATATGATTTTTATAAAATCATGGATTTTAGTGAGGCATTAATAAAGACACGTAATAGCAAAGTTTGGTTTGCTTATATTCAAGAAAAAAAAGATTTTCTGACAAAAACTGTATTTTTAACCGATCGTTCCTATAAGAGCTATATACTATAGTAGCCTGATCTTTACCATTTTTACATTGTATCTTTGTTGATGTTAAAAAAGTATTTGTGCAAAGTATTGAGTCGATAACTTCAAAAACACGCGGTTTTTTAAGCAAAAACCTCATTTTTTGAACGATCGTTCCTATGGGAGCTATATGCTATAGTCATCCGATCAAACTGAATTTTACATACCAAATACCTGCAAAGAGAAGAAAATTTTCTGCGTTTAAATTTTTTTGCTAACTATAAAACTCTGGCCGGAAATCGCATTGAAACAGACAGACAGACAGACGGACAGACGGACAGATCAAGAATATATATACTTTATATAGTCGGAGATGTCTCCTTCTCTGCGTTGCAAACTTCATGACAAAGTTAATATACTCTTTTTGCAAGAGTATAATAAATAAGTGTTGACTCGAAGACATTTCGGGATGGTCACTTGGGCATATTTCTCAAATACGAAGATATAAATCTTTGCAGTAAAGTTGTCAGCCTACACATCTATTACATTGGTATGTTTTCCACCAAAAACATCTTTCGATTTTCAGGGAGAAAGGGGATAGCTGACTGGAACTCTCTAAAGTGTCATAGCAATTCTAATAATGACGATGCGTCATAACAAATGTTATACAATCACAATGAGCGTAAAATCAAATAAAGCCTTTATTAAATTTGATAATTTTGTTTTGTTACACACTTGAAAAGTCAATAGCGAGTAATATGAAGTGGATTAAATTAAGGGTAAGGACGTTATTTGCTGTCGTTGTTGCTCAGTCCCGGTTCGTTCTGTGCCGCGAGCCAACGAAATTTTTAAATGGAACAGGGTTGATAATTCAAGCAATACAAATCCGATTAAATGCAATGCAAATTCGAACATAAAATATTAATAACAGATCTTACATAAAGCACATGGTTCAAGAAAGTAAGTCAGCAATAGAAACAATTGTTAGCCCCAAAGACAAACTTACGGTTGCATGCAAATCGCTCCGTTTAGTTGTTTTTAGGAGCGTTGCTTAAGTCATAAGGTTGCCATTCAGTCGGCGAGCAAACGAAAGAGGAGGTTGACGAGCATCAGTTACTGCCTTGGCCGTATGTGTCGTGCGCCTCTTTGTAACATCGTCCACTGCTCTCAGAAATCTATTGTTGCTGCTTTCAGAGTTGTCGTTTCTCTGCTCTCACACATCTACACTGACTCTCATACACACAGCGACGTGTACATAGTGTTTTGAAACCTGTAGTCAACGCCTTTCCGCTTGGCTTTATTTTTGAATTTCAAATATTAGTCAAGTGATTACTTGATTGCGAGCATGTTGGGGTGGGATTTGCAGTCAATGTGTATCTTCTCAAGTAGCGTTCGTTACCCTAGCTTTATTTTATTATTGTTATTACTATTTCAGCGCTGTTGCTTGTAGCAACAATTAAAGTCCTTACCCATTGAAAATTGCTAAGACTTTATTGGCTGTTTATTTACTGTTCATTACCTCAACAATAACAACTTCATTAGTTTATTTGTTGAGTGATGGAATGACGTGTTTCTGAATTTTGACTTACTATGGATTTAGTATACTCGAGAATACAATACGCTACATTCATTCGCCACATTACCACAGAGACAATGACATGCCCCAACACAATTGGAGCCTTATATATAAACAGATTACGACGCATTAAGAACTCACATTCTTCGAAATTACTAGAAGTTTCACTGGTTACTTTGCCTCTAGAGTTTAAGAATAAGGAGTTTCTAAAATCGGTCGATGTTTCTATTGTTTGACTACTCAGAAACCGAGTTCCACTTGATATTGATTGAACCAGAACTCAAAACGAATGTCGTATATACAAAGATATAAGCTAGTCTTCTTACATAATAACGCCAGGTCAGGTATTTTAGTCTTCTCTACCGAAACTTATATCTTGCAAACGTTTTCCCAACTATTCTTATTCCTTTCCTCCTCCTTGCATACTTTTCACCGATTTTCTAATAAGAAATATAAAAGTACGTAGCCACGCTCATTTGGCCGAATTGTATGTAAAGCATAGAAGAGGGGGAGGGGGACCCCATAAAGTAAATGTATTCTTGATCAGGACGTCAAGACAAATTGATTAAGCGATGTCCGTCTGTCTGTCCTCACCAATGGTTCTCGGAAAATATAAGAGATAGAGACTTCAGATTTGGAGGATAGACTACGTGACGCTCGGCAGCAGATCAAGTTTAAACGGTTTTGTGCCACCCCCACTCCTTCCCGCCTAACCAGCTACACCCACTTTTTGAAAAGCCGATAGAATCATCAAAAGTGGTAGGTAGACTCAGTAAGTAAAGATCTACAAAACTGCATACAACAATTTTTCCCCTCCTCCTCATTACCCCACAAAAGGTGTTTTATTGTTAATTACTATATCTTCAAAACCATAAAAGATGCGGACCTGAAATTTTATATGTAAACTCAGTAAGCACATGTCCTTAAAACTGTATACCAGAAAATACCCTTTTATATTTCGACTACCCCTCAAAGACGTTCAAACTTAAATTTATTTATAATAAATTCCACTTTATTTCAACAAAAATTTGTGTATCCCCACAACTATACAAAATACGAACCTAAACCTTTGTATGCACTTCTTTAAAATAAATGTTCTTCTTTAAACTGCGCACCACATTTTTCCCCCTTACCCTTAATTTCCCATCAAATATTGTTTACATGTCAAAGCCTATTTCTCCAAAACTGTTAAGGGTACGGACCTGAAATTTTGTACGTAGACTAAGTATATAGAAGTTCTTAAGACTGCGTGCCAGAAAATACCCCTTTGTATTTGGATTTGTAGGGGCACTCTCAATGGCCGGCAAACTTAAATTTTGGGTAAACTCCAGTTTACTATTATTAAAATTGGTATATAGCTCCACAACTATGATATATACGTGTCTGAAATTTTGTATGCAGGTTCAGCGAATATACGTCTTTAAAACTGCATACCAGAACGACACCCTTATATTTCATGACTCCCCCCCTCAAAGACCAAGAAACTCGAAATGCCAAATATAAGATTTTTTTTTAATTGGGACGTCACACCTCCTACCGTGTGTGCAGGGTATTATATGGTTGAGTTTACTCAACTATACCGCCCTTTCTAGTTTTTTAATTTGTCCTAAAGAAAGCAATGTAGTGATACTTCACTACATTTTGCAATCTCGTCTGTTTTTCTAACAATACCTTTTTTTGACCGATCGTTCCTACGGGAGCTACATGCCACAATGGTCCGATCGAAATAATTCAGAGATATACAAGGCCTGGATATATCTGAAGAATTTCTGCGTTTAAATGTTTTCGATTAAGACTCTAGAAGGAGTTTGCACTGAAACAGACAGAGGGAAAAACGGACATGGCTATATGAACTCGTCTCGTCGTGCAGATTAAGAATATACATATATACTTTATATAATAACTATGTTAGATACATTCATCTGAAATATCTGAGCTGAAAGACTGCTTAGATACTTAAACTCGTCCGCCTGTTTGACAAAGCCGAAACATTTATAGATCAAGGGACACACCCTAGTTGAGACAAAATATGTGCAAGTCTCTTGACAATCGAAGCATTAAGGAATTTGTATCTATGCGAACGTGCAAAAAGGAATTGTGAAATTCAAAAACCTTCGAGATTCGAACAACTTGTTTGATTGCAAATGTTTTATGAATTTCAAATCATTTCGGAAATAACTTATGAATCGACGGACGGCCGTTTGCGAATGTGTATTTTTTTAAACAAATTATAAGTGTTCGTTTGCGGAACCAACGAAACAACAAATGTAAACAGCCAAGAATGTTTCCCTTTTTATTTTGTGTATGTACACATGTGTTTTCGAATTTAGTCACACATGAAATCTTAAAATAAAGTCAATTTTTTTTAAATATTAGCTTTGGTTTATTTTAAATGAATGAATAATGAACAAGTGATGCTATGACGAAAGTCATAAGGTTGGCGTAACTAAAAATAACAAAAAAATAAATAAATATAATAAAGGAAATTGTGAAGGAAAATAAACGAAATTTTTGTAAATTCAGTCAAGTTGCTACAGACATATAAGCGAGGTGACTCTTGAGGCAGTTTGCATCTAGTAGCTACTCAAAAAAGCCGCTTAGCACAACAAACCACTGTCTGTGCCTGACTGTCGACTCGGTCAGACAAGCGGATCGATCGATGAGCAACTTAATCAGATAGAGGAGACATATAGAGATATATATAGAGATCTAGATGCATAGAGAGACCCATAAAGTCATTATGGACTTAACAGTCGAAAATATGTATCTTCTCTTATACAGGTCGTGCATGCACACAGTCACATGTACTTGAAAATTCGAGCATACGAACTTTTATAGATGCAGCAAACGTACTGGACGATGACGATTTCAATGTGAAAAATACGAAATTGATGCTTCGAAATCTTGCGTTTTTTGTCTTTAGTTTTGTATATTCATTTTGAAAAACCATAGAAATTTTAAGATATACAAATACTTCTAAAAATAAATACATAAATTTCTATTCTCGTGTGTATCTAAATAATGATGATGTAGATCTGTAAACATGTTTGTGTATATGCTCATAAGTATCTATCTATGTGATAAATTCTTCTCTCTGCACACTTCCAATTTCGAGCTTATTGACTCTTGCAGCCGCTGCGTTCAAAGTCAAAATGAAGATGACTTCATTTTGCAAGAATTTCGTGTTGAAGGACACAAAATGTTCCATGTTCTCTTGGAAGAAACAATTGCACAATTGAAAACAGTGTGCTAAGCTCACCTTGATGAATTTCCACCTTTTTAATTTGAATAAGCTTAAAATAATAATTATTATAACTGTAAAGGGTACTTTGCAGCGCCTGATATTGACCCAATCGCTCGAATTTTTATTACTTTTTCTAATTTTTGGTACCATCAAATGTTGAACAGCTTTCACGGAGAGCAACATTAGAAAACGATGAGAAAAGCGCACGAGGAGCAGATTGCTGCATACATGCTGAAGAGACAATACCCTTCCTTCGCACCTACTTTGCCATTGCAATGTGCATTCATAAATCTGCAATTAATGTCGCCAACAATTAAGTAATCTATTATTTGTTTCATAAAATGTGACAAGATTTTTAAACAATGTAACTAAGAGACAAGTCAAAAGCCAAAAGAGAACGATTTCAATAATAAAGTGTTGTATGTAACAGAGTGACGGCTGCATACGTGGAACAAGGCATGCAACTGCAGTATGTTTACAGCGTTAAGCCGTGGCATACGACACGTTTATGTTGAATGTTTATATGGTCTTCAGAGCTTTGGAACGATCCCAAAATTCATTCAAACTGTTAATTATCAGAGTATATTTGAACAAGTTCAACACATCTGTCGACTTTAATAATCAAGTACCGTGAAGTTGAGTGAATCGGAGATAGTTACAAATACTACACGACATTTGAGTAAGCGCCCAAAATTTTCTTCAGTTGACATCGTTCTTAGTGACAAGTGTAAAAATGTTCATAGCAATGGCCATATACTGTGCAAGCAAGTGTGTAGCGTACCAAAACGCAAGTTTGAAAGTTCCGATATTCAGTGCTGTTGCTCATGGCTTTTGACGATTTCCACCGATCAGTAATAGAATAACAATCGTGGAATTCGTTTCGTTTCCACGCACATAGAAACTTATAAACGATCTGTGTGCCTTGCACTGCTGCGCTGTGGTCTAGTTGTACGTTAAAAAATTCATTTATTTTCGGTGCCAACAACAACAACAATACTTCTAGCAAAACTAAATTAAGAACGCGCTTGACTTCCTTGAATTTAAAAAATACATTTATAAATATACATGTGTATGTACATGAAATGTATTCAATTAAAAAAGTACTTAGTGCCTGAGTAGCTGACAAGCAATTAAATCAAAAAGTTATCAAACAAATATCTTCTAACTAAAATTGTCCGACGACTCAGTGAAAATATAAAAAAAGGAAAAAAAGTACAAATGTCCTTCAGCGGATGAAGTGCCGTTAATATTGCTTGAGTTTCGAGTAAGCACGTTAAGTACTTTTTGCGAGTCAAAGTGGAAAGGAACATGCAAAAAAAGTACCAAAAAATTTCCTGCTACAATAAACGAAAAGTGTAAATTCGCGCTCTCGCTCGCACGTTCGCTTACGTCTTTGAGTGCGTTTGAAAAAAACTAAAAAAAAAATTGTGTAACATATATTGTGTAAAAATAGAATTAGAACATTCGAGTGAAAAACTTATGAGAGTTAACTACAAAATTAATGCATGTCGTTTGTATGGACAGACACGCAGACACATGTTTAGCAAGTGCAATTCAAATAATAAAAAACATATTTTTTTGCAATTAAATCCTGTTGATTATGCATGTACATATACATATGTATATGTATTTGGGATAGTGTTATCCTTGTCTGCTGAGAAGCATATGACTCTACTACTTGTGGACATGGCTAAAAATACACACATCGTGCCAAACGTTGCGTTCAAAAGTTTATTCCATTAAAAAGATCCAAAAACAAAAAAATAAATTGAAAAAAAAGAAACAAAAAACAGAAAACGAAAATGAAAGACAAAAACGCTTATACGAACTGTGTGTGAAAAGTGATCAAATTTCAAGTTTCCAAAATGTATTCGAAGCGTGCGCACTGTTGCCACCATAAGGTGTCTGTCATATGCAGTCCCATACATATGTACATCTGTACATACATACATAACCATACTTATATCCGCTCACATACATACACATATATAAATATTTATATATACATACATGCATACAAATGTACATATATATATATATTCAAACTAAAATCGCTTTGATATATATATATATACATACATATACATCTCGCGTATGTTTTAACACGCATTAGTGTGTGTGTGTGTTGAAAGAAATAAAATAAATTATTTTTGCGAAGAATTTAAAATTGGAATAAAGTAGCTGAAGAAGCATATATTTTTCATATTAAAAGCTGTGAAATCATTTGAGAAGAATTTCTTATGAACAAATGCACATTTTTGAAATTTGCATGATTATAATATGTACATATGTGTGTATGTGCATCGATACAATATATGTACATATGTGTGTCTGTGTGTCGCATCTTGCAGCAGGTGGCAACTAGGACAGCACTTGGTGCTTCAAGCGTTATGACCTTTATTGCTTTATAATTAAACAAAAGGCAGAAGGGAAGGAAAACTTGCAGATTGCAGTCTCTTCGCCTGTTCGGTTCTGCCTTTTAGACTTACTTTATTGATGCAAAGCATCGATCAGTTAGACTTTCATCAAAATAGAACAAAATAAGGGCAGTTTGCTTTTTGAAGGTATTCCAAGAAAATTATTTTTTCTTGCTTAAAGTCTCTATCAATTTAACATAAAGCGAAGCCCGTTGTCGTCCTTGAATATTTATCGACTCCTCTCTACTTGTTATTCCATACTTTTGGTCGATTTAAAAATATCCGAACTAATTAATAGAGTTTCTTGCTTCTAAAAAGCTTCTTATTCTTATTTTGTCAAATAATTCTAAGATTGTTAAACAGTTAGCGGCCAAATCATTTCCCTCCAACGATTCCATTCATTCCAAACGGTTTCAAAGAGTGATGTTACATGAATAAATCAAAACATGTTAATAATATCATGCGCAAGAGCTCTATGTCATAGGGTAGCGCCTGTCAACATACATCAAATGTATATGGCAATCCCTATTGTATTTTTTCCACCTTAGCTTACTTCCGATACATGTTTGTGTTGGTGCTGATTTTTTTTTTCACCTTGAAACTGTTTGGAATGGAATGGTTAGAAAAGGGTAACTCCAGCATCAAATATACATTCATATGAACATAATTTTTTTTGTTTTATTTGTTGATAAGGCGAATACCGTTTGTGTGTTGTTGTTCGAGTGCATTGATAATTTATCTTTCGTTTTACAAGAGTGAAGCCTTAAAAACGAAATAGCTGAAAAGCATTAATACGAACTGTTAACTGCAAAGAGCAGTTATTAAAAAAATATATACAAAAAAATCAAACCAAAAAAAAAAAACGACACAGGCATTTTCTATATGTCGTCCTAAAGCAGAACACGTACCCCTCACACATAAGTAGAGAGAAGAAGAAGAAGAAGCTCTAAAAGAGTTCAGCATGGGAGTGGCTGAAGACTTCGCTCCCAGCTTCGTTAAGAAGCCGCAACTGCGGCAAGAAGATGACGGCAATCGTCTTATATTTGAGTGCCAATTATTATCATCACCGAAACCAGATATTGAATGGTTCCGCAGTGATAACAAACTAACCGAGGATGGCCGTACAAAATTCAAAATTCAACCAATTAGCGACAACAAATACACAGTCATTTTGGAACTTGACGATGTTATAGAGGCAGATGCTGGCCTATACAAGGTTAAGGCCAAAAATAAGTCTGGCGAAGTATCTGCATCAATTAATTTGAATTTCACGCGTGAGTATGCAACAACAAATATTATCTATGTACACCTTTATGTATTTGTCATATCAGCGGAACACATTTTATATATGTACAAACAAAAAGAAAACTATATTTAAACAATCTCATAAGCAGTTTATTAGCTAATAAAACACAAAAAAGAGATGAAAGCCTGCACACGGCACGCACGATTGCCATTTTAGAAGTATTCTTCTATCAGTCCAAATATGATGTACTTCTATGCTAAGTGGAGCCTCATCTGATCTCCACAGCACTCGGACTTGGTTTTTGTGTCCAAATGCTTATCCAACATGGCGCACGGTCCCATGTAATCATTATTGGAAACGGTGGAAAAAGTCCTCCTTAGTCGGCAGCACCAAACAGCAAAGCCTTCAATATGCGGATATTATATGTCTTTGCGTAGTGCTCTAGCGAACATACAACAATTGCAAAAAATAACGGTTGTTGTTTCTCCAGCCTTAAGCTTACAAATTATTGACAGCATAGAAACGATATTGAGCACAATTTTACCTCCAATCGTGCAAGAATCTACAACTACTTCATTGTCGGATAGGCGATTAGCGAGTAGATCGTGACTTGAGTGAGCATGAAATCTCAATGTTACTTGAAGTATCTTAATGAGTAAGCAAATGTATTACAAGGAGCAAATAATGTTACGAGAGGCTTAGAGAAGTTTACTGCAGGCTGTGCACTTCATCCATCCATCTATTGTGGATATCTTGTACCTTTGGAACAAATGCTATACTCGTACATATTTAGTGACAAATAGTTGTCAATGATTTATATACAAATACAAAAGATACATTTCAAAGTTTCAATAAAACTATTTTTGTTTTTTCATGACTTGTACATTTTGACCCCAGCTGCTGATGAACCAAAAGAAAAGTAAGCACTGAAGCCTTAGTTGCGTACTGTAATGTTTAGCCCAATGCTTAAGCCACGCACTTCGATCCGTCTTTAACTTCAAGCTTAATTACTCAACAAAGCTTAGCTTCTCGCAGTCAGATACTAACACCTGAGTAAACCAACACACGTTCCTTTGTTACTATACTGCTTATCTATACTTATAATCACTATTTTTTCCACTAATTTATTATTTACTACTTTACTACTTGCCACGCTTTCAGAGGGCCAATTCTTAATAGACACTGACACGGGGTAAGTGAAAGGGACACGTTGGCAACGTAAAAGCTTGTTGTATTTGTCTTTCGTTTGTGTTCAATGCGACTAAACAAGACTCTCCTTCCTACTTAGTATTAGAAAACATTGTTATCTGTTTCGCTAACTAAATTTGGTATGAGTTTCTCTCATACCAGTCACAAAATAGTGGCGATCGCGTTGTTATCGCACAGTCGGTCTCACGATGACAGTGATGACAATGATGGAAAACACGGGTTTTTGGGTGAACAGACTGGACATTAAGTATCTGAGCATTTGTGATCAACTGTGCAGAACATTGAGAGGGTTTTTGTCTTCAGAATAGATAAAAACAATGGTTTGTGATTCATTGACTCTGTACCTTGTGACTTTTTGTGACTGAATGTGACGGTTGTCAGAAAAGAGCAGAGCGATTCCATTAACTAAAAGCTTAGTCGCCGCTATATCAAATTAATATTAAGCTGTTTTGTTTTTTAAAATAAAAATAACAAATTCGTTCTTATAGTTCACAAACTATTCTATGTGTATATGTGTTGGTACATTGTGGCTGAACATAAGATAATTCATAATGAATTCTATACAAATTAGGCAAATCGACGGATTCGCGCCGACCTTCGCGAAAAAACCAGCAATACGACAGGAAGACGATGGAAAACGGTTATTATTCGAATGTCGTGTCAATGCAGACCCACTACCAGCAGTCACATGGTTCCACAATACTGAACCAGTCAAGGAATCACCACGACACAAGCTAACGGTAGACAAGGACGGCCACTCATACTTTGCAACACTTGAAATTAAAAATGTCACTGTTGAGGATGCTGGCAAATACAAAGTGAATGCAAAGAATGAACTTGGCGAAAGTAATGCTACTATTAGCTTAAACTTTGACAGTAAGTAACCGATAATTATTATAGACTTTCTAGAGCTCCTGAGCTCATTTTAGTTGTTTATACTTGACAGTGTTTTTGTTATTTTCGATATAATGTTTGTGTTACTATGCCTGAATTTCTGGTCTTGTATTAACCAACCGCATTGCCACTTAATAATCTTCTTTTAGCAAATCCTTTGGTCTTCGGTCTTTGTAAGAACTCAACAAAATTAAAGGGCATTACTTTAAAAAGTGCTGGTTTCCAAATTTTGTGAGCCGATTGGAGACAATGTACAGCAAAGAGACTCTTTTTGTGTAAGCTGCGTTGACTCTCCATGGTCGACCACTCTACCGTAGATTAAGACCAAGCACATGAATCTATTGAAATCTAGTATATGATTGAACTCCTATGTAATGTCACTGGTATACTGTACAATAAACCGTCTCTTATTGTTCCTATTGACGCCATTTTTGGCTAAGGACCTCCTTATTCTTAAAAAATTACCCATTATTTTGACATTTCATCCGCTTTTGTTATACCTTCTATTCTATGTTTACTTTACACTTTTTATTTCAAACAAGAACAGACTGACATTTGAAATGTAATGAGAAAACAGTATTAAGCATCCTCAGCAGATGAGACACTACCGTAGAAAATAGTGGAGGTTCTCTCTAGTGCTACAGACAGATCCAAGCTGATAGTCTTGAAATATTTCTCACTCTTTATATTCTGGCAAAATTCCTAACTACACCACAATCGCCCCCTCTCTATACCCTTTATTACCACTACCGAAAAGTTGAGAGGTTTTTCAGTCATATTAGTTCTATAATGCATTCACCCGATACGAAGAACCATGTCCTTTTTCAAGGACTTCGTTTGAGTTTTCTTGTTTTACTAATTATTGTTGTTTTTGTATGTACAAAATTGAGTTGTATTCAGTATACGAGTACGCTTATTAACATATTGCACCCATTGCACATTCACACGGCTTGCCAAAACACTGAAGACTAATGCTCCTTTTTAAGTTTCAAGATTTCAGAAAGTCGAAAATATACAAATTAAAATATATAAAATTATGTAATAAATTTTAAGCTAGTGTGCATTTATAATAAGGATTAAAGTTAATGCTATAACACAAAATGTGTATGAACAATAAAACTATATAACAAGAACAAACTTCGAAAATTCAAATCCATAGGCGATGAAGCTCCAGTGCCGGAAAGTGCTGAGGGAATCAAGCCCACATTTACCGAACGTCCAGTTATACGACAAAGCGAGGATGGTGGAAATGTGACATTTGAATGCAGATGTGTGGGCGATCCTACACCAACGGTTACTTGGTACGATTGTCCGACGCGTTGTTTTTGTTTTACAATATTTCATTTTAATAATTGTTAGAAAAATGTGCTCAAGGCATCACATTCGATCTGTCTATAGGAAGTCCAAGTCTAGTTTACACTGGAAAGTATTTGTTTGTCCTATGAGTCATTCCGTTCTTACACACGCACGACAATCACGAAGGTTTCATTCCAAAGCTCCTTAGATGAAGCACTCTTATGTTGCAAAGGGTCTCATGATATACTAGAAACGATGGAAATATTGTATAGTTTTCGACCGTACTAAATACACAGTGGGCCATGTAGATCTATTATATGATTCACCCTGTATGCAGATTCATAATGTAATCAGAAAGTACCTAATTACCCTTTGCGGTTATTGCATGGCGCGCAATATGGCTATGAGTCACTCAAAGAGTATCTTTTCTTCAGAATTTACGTGTAAACTCAGTTTGGTTAGTCAGAAAGAGAAATTATTATACAGACGATGTGTGGTTTTGCTAGATAAACTCACCTATCCTTAGCAGACTCTATTCTTTGCAAAGATTGTTGTTAGATAATTTGCCTAACGAGTTTTAATACCGAATTTAAAATAATTAAAACGTCAAATTACATTACATTATATATGAAAAAGGCTTCATGGCACAGAAACTTTGAGGGAGGGCAAACGTTATAAAATGTCCTTGACAATGGACCAAAAGCTCTACCATATGGCGCGTCTGGAGATCAGTAGTGTTGTCTCCAACGACCAAGGAGAGTACCGCGCCCAAGCGAAAAACAAACACGGCGAGGGCGTTGCGACGATTAACTTGAACTTTGAAAGCGGCTCAAAGAAGTAAGGAAATTCAGAAACAATGAAAATATAACAAAATTTGAATAAAACAAACTCGGCTGAATAATCCAATGCAGAATACCCGATGGCAAATCGCCACGATTTCCAAAAAAACCAACCATTCGGCAAGAGGAGGACATACTGATAATGGAGTGCGTACTCGAGGCACATCCCGTGCCAGATATAACATGGTACTGCGCCGATAAGCTAATACAAGACACACAGCGCACGAAAATGACACGAAAGGCGATCACCAAAGACTCGTACATTCTAACGCTGGAGATACAGAATCCCACAAAGGAAGACGGCGGCAATTATCGCTGCAATGCGATTAACATGTACGGAGAGAGTAATGCAAACATTGCTCTCAACTTCCAAGGTATACCGACTCTTTTTTATACACACACATATCCCAATGATATGTATCTCACTCCACAAGCCCGATTTCCTATAGTCCCATCTGTCTATCAATCTTCTTATCTTTTTTCTTATTGTCTGTTATAAATTAATTTAAGTAATCAATTCGTTTTTGATAAATGATATACTTTTTTATAGTTAATGTAAGCAGAATTTTTTTGTGCGAGTTTTCAAGCAAATTTCATTTATAAATTAAACTCATTGCAAGCTTCTCATTGCAACATTCAACATTCGTATGCGGAAATAATACTTTTTGAAAGTTTTATACTTTGCCACTGTTTCTTTAATGTTCAATTTCGTTTGTTATAAAAAACAGTTCTAAATACAAGCAAGCGTTTTAAAACTAATAATAAAAATCGTATCCTCACATTAGGCGCCAATGATGCGAATGGCTTCGCCCCTTCGTTCATCGAGAAACCGCGCATCATACCAAATGAATCGGGCACGCTGATAACAATGAAGTGCAAGTGCAAAGCAAAGCCGGAGCCAACAGTTACCTGGTACCGTGGACAGGATTTGGTTGAAAAGAGCAAAAAAATAAAGATCAACACAACCGTTATTGCGGAAGACACATATGAACTAACACTGGAAATTAAAGTAAGTAGCCGACAAAAAGAAGAAGAAAAGTTAATGCAATAACAAATACTTTCCCTTGGTAGGACCCCGGTGCAAGTGATGGCGGCACTTACAGGTGTAATGTGAAGAATGAGTATGGCGAATCCAATGCCAACCTTAATCTAAACATTGAGGCCGAACCCGAGCCGGAGGGTGAGGGTCCAACGTTCGTTGAGAAGCCGCGCATTGTGTCTGAGAATAATGGCAAACTCGTCATTATGGAGTGCAAAGTGAAAGCCGATCCTAAGCCAGATATTATTTGGTTTAGAAACGGTGAAGTCGTTAAAGAGAGCAACAAATTGAAAATGTCGATGGAACAACGTGGAGATCAGTATTATATCAAACTGGAATTGATTGATCCACAACTTGAAGATTCCGGACTGTACAAATGTAATATTAAAAATACACTAGGCGAGCTAAACGCAAATCTAACACTAAACATTGAAAGTAAGTTCAAATTCCTTCCAAAAAACCCTCCTACCTACTTCGGTCATGCCGAAGATTTGATACCTCCACACATGAGAAAGAAACATAAAACCTACTCCCAGAAGGTCTATAGAGACAACTTAGAACTCAGAAGGAAAAAGCACACAATCACGTGGACAGATCCGGTTATCTGTTTTAAGTCGGGACCATCTGTAGAGACAGATGTAAAACATAGACATATTTGGCAATCTAAAGGACTAGTTCGTATACTCGTACACTTAATTGGTCAGACAAACAGCCAGACAGAAACAGGAGAAATTCAGAGGGCTTTACGTCATCCTAATGAAAATCTAGGCATGAGAGGAGCTGCAAACTCAACAATTAGTTGACAGACGGATAGACACAGCACAGTTAATCTGGGAGATATTTGTATTACACATGTGTTATGAGTTATCAAATGTGACTTGAAAATAAAATTAGTTTCTTATTACTAACGTATTTTTTGTCTCTGCAGTCGTACCAGTAATTAAGGACAAGCCCAAGATAATTAAGATAATAAAGAAGCGCACAGTTGTCATTGAGTGCACGGTCGCATCGAAGTTCGAACCGAAATGCACATGGTACAAGGAAGCAACGGTCGTTGAGGAGAATCAACGTCACGTATACGTCGTTGAAAAAACGAAAGAGGGCGAGTTCGCTGTCAAGCTCGAGATAAACGAAGTTGAAGAGACTGACAAAGGTGCTTACAAGTTGATCGCTAGCAACGAGAAGGGTGAGGCGGTCTCTCAAATCGTCAATTTAGTTGACATACCCGAAGAAGAACGCAAGCCTACCAAGCCGGAGATCGGCCGCAAACTTGTCGATCAGAAAGTAACGGAGAGCAAGACATTCGAGCTGTTGATAAGCTTGAAGCAATCCGACCGCAAATGCAAGGTGGAGTGGTACAAGGGCACAACCTTGGTGCGCGAAACCAAAGATATAACAACAACATTTGATGGCACAACGGCACGTTTGACATTTAGTGCCGCAAGGTCAGAGCACACATCGAGCTATAAAGTTATTGTCGCCAATGAAGCGGGCAAGGATGAATCAACATGTAAGATAACAGTGGAGAAGAAGGACAAGAAGAAGGACGAAAAGGAGCAAAAGGAAAAGGAGGAAGCCGAAAAGAAACGAAAGGTAATTAATAAAGTCGACAACTCAAAGCAAGAAAACGAAGAAAAACAAAACGTTATACAAGAAAAGAGCGAAATAATGTTAGAAGTAAAAAAAGAGCAACAACAACAACAGCAGCTAGTAAAATCAACAGAGCAACAAGTGGACAAGTCGTCCCGTTTAACGGTTGCTGTTCAGAAAGATTCAATGGAGACACAAAGACGCGTCTCATTTAGTGTAGAGCAGCAAGTACAGCAGGTACAGCAGGTACAACAGGTACAGCAGGTACAACAGGTACATCAGGTACAGCAGTTGCAGGAACAACATGAAGCGCAAATTCTACAAAAAACGGAAACCAAACAACAACTTAAAGTTCAACAATATGAAGAGAACAGAAAACAATCAGCAACTAGTCTCGAAGAAACGGTTAGTTCCAATGATTTAACTGAAATGAAAATAGCAGATATGAAACATGTAATACTTGGTTTCAATTTAATACAAACATATTTAATTTCAACAGTCCGATTTAACGATGTTTGCATTACCCAAGCTTAAGCCACGACGCATCTCAAAACCAACATTGGATGTACATGAGACAAACAAACAAGCGAAAGATATTTTTGGAGTGCAATTGAAACGCTTTAATAGAGTCGAAAGAGATGAGGTTCGCTCAGTGTTGTGCAGGCTGTCAAGTATTATATATACTCGTATATATACAAATATTTTCAATTAATTAATACCAAGATCTTTGCAACAATTTTGTTTCGTTTGAAGCACTGAACTTTTTCAAACAATTTATTTTTTTTCGTGTGTTTTACTTCTTGTATCAAAAGCCATCGCTTTTTTCTAAGCAGCCTAAAAGATCTTATCAAACGTTATTGCCTTTTCTCTATCTTTCTTTATATATCACTCTCTCTCTCTCTCTCTCTTTCTATCCTTTTTGATCTAAATTAAAAAAAAAGGATGACGTTTTATTTTTCGTTTTCTTTTAATCTTTCTTACTCTATTTTCTATATCACTGCGTGTTGTATGCATTGCTGCCACTTTGTGTCCCGTTTCCAAAACGTTCCAAAGCCTGTAGTACGCCTTATTTGGGTATGTGATATGTGACGCTGTCTGACATATGAGTACTTAATGCTAACGCGTACGTTTGGCTAACAGGCGACAAAGCGGCAGTGTTTGTATGTAGTTGTGTGCCCATTGTGACTCAGTTTAAATTTTCATAAATAAATAATAAACATATACTATTCTATATACGTATTTTCAACACTCATAAACTGTGCCCTCTTTATGGCTGTAAATAAAAAATAAAAAAAAGTTAATAACTTTGAGTAAACTAAAGCACATTATTATGTGTTATTGGATATGATTTAACAATACTTAATATTACTAAACTATATAATTTGTTTGTTTTTATTTTTACACATTTACACATACAAACACACACACACACATCAAATTGTTATTTATACAAAACAAAATAAAAAAAAAAAAATCAGGCTGAAGAAGAAGAAGAAGAAGAAAAGAAGAAACAGGAAGCGAATAAAAAAGAAGAGGTTAAAACTGAAAAACCTCAAGAAGAAGAAAAAGCTCAAAAAGCTGAGGATATCCCAGTTGAGCAAGAGCTTGAAGAAGAGAAACCAAAGAAAATCGAAGAGGAAAAGAAACAAGCTGAAGACAAGAAATTACAAGAAGAGAAGGAGAAGAAAAAGTTGGGAGAAGAAAAGAAATTGAAGGAAGAAGAAGACAAGAAGAAAAAGAAGAAGCTTGCTGAAGAAAAAGCGCAATCCGATGAGAAAAAGAAGTTGGAAGAAGAAAACAAACAAGCTGAAGAGAAAAAGAAGCTGGATGAAGAAAAGAAGCAAAAGAAGGTGGAAGAAGAAAATAAACAAGCTGAAGAGAAGAAGAAGCTGGAAGTTGAAAAGAAGCAAGTTGAAGAGAAAAAGAAGTTAGACGAAGAAAAGAAACAACATAAATTGAGAGAAGAAAAGAAACAAATAGACGACAAGAAGAAATTAGATGAAGAAAAGAAACAAGAAGAAGTGAAAAAAAAGAAGTTGGAGGATGAAAACAAGGAAATTGAAAGCAAAAAGAAACCAGAAAAGGTCAAACCAGATGAACGACCCAAATCCGATGAAGTCGATGCCGTCGAAAAGAAAGAGAAAGCCAAAAAACCTCAAAAACCTAAAATTAGTAATGAGACACCTGAGACCGACAAAAAAGAAGACATTCCCGATGAGGTAAGAAGTACAAAAATGAAGATCGGAAAAATGAATGAATCGGAAAAAAAATAATAATTAATTAAATTGTGAATATACGAAAATAAAATATTTTACAAATAGAATTCAGCAAAATTACACTATGAACATATTTACACAAAAGTTTTATTAATAGTTTAATTTGTGTTAACAATATTGTACATATTTGTTCTTTTCGTATAAAGAAGCATGAGAATTCCATTCCGTTGTAAATATTTTACTAAAATTCACTTGAACATTTAAGTTATTTTTACAATATATTAATAATTATGATTTTAAAATTCCACAGATTGGACAAACTGAACAAGTTGGACTCAAGAAAGTTGAACGAAAGGTACGCTTATTATAACTATCATTTATACCTAGAACTAGTAAGGACGGTAAAGTCGAGTATACTCAGCAATATAATAACCTTCCACGCCCCCAACCTAAGAAATGCTCTATACTTCGCATTTGTTATTTTAATATTGCTTAAAATTGTTGGTAAGACAGGGCTTACACAATAGTGCTCTCGTAGTTGATTATTTTATGTTTTTGTTTTTTTGTGTAAAGATAGTAGAATGTGGGTTTCAAAGAGGTTTATATAATATTTATATTATAGGGTCTTACTCCCCTTCATCTGTTTGCTTGAATGCGAACTCGCTCAGTTTTGAAGTAATCGAAAAACTTTCAACACTGAAAGTTTTCTTATACCTGCAGGCAGTTTTTTGTAAAATGGAAACGATCGGATCTTTAGGTTATAGCTTGAAAAAGCTTTTTTGGGAGTTGCTTAATACTTAATAATGCTTAACTATATTGCAACGAATTATAAGGAATAGAGGGATAAGGGCGTGGCACCTCCCATATAGAGAACAATGGGATTTCTCTGTAAACAGACGGGATAGAAGATTGTAACATGCGGTGTAGTATGATCTTTTTACGACTATGAGCTTTTTTATGACAAATTAGAAAAGAGACGTGCATACGCCCCTTTTTCTAATAAAAGTTATTGAAACAATGCATGCAATAGAATATCAAAGCCAAAAAATTTAAACTAAGAGATAATCAATGTCCAATTAGGAGCATTACTTAAGACCAGGCTCATAGTAGTGAAACATAAAAACACTTTAACTTGATCTTTGCGTTCAAGGCTCAATGTTCAATCCGAACAATTGGGTCAGATAAGATTCAAATTTTCATATAAAAATTACAGTAAACAATTACATAGCTTAACACCTTCAACTAAGACACAGAAACCGTCTGACAAGTAAATCATATCCTACTTACACAAGTTTACAATCATTTTTTGGTACCATTGTTAAATGTATTCCTATGTTTTGTCTCTGTGTTCAATCCAAATTCCTCAGGCAAGCGTGGTCTCAATTAAAGAAGAGCAATCCAAAACTGAGGTGCGTCGTAAGTCAGTCATTAAGACTCAAGACGAAACTGTTATCGAAAGTGATAAAGTTTCATCGAGACGATCTTCATTGGCGGTAAGTTGTCTCTTGTGGCGTACGAGTCCTTTTTAGTGTTATGTTATATGTGATAAATATTTCCCTCAGGTTGAAGAAACTAAATCGGAGTCGCGTCGTTCCTCTGTTATCGATAAAACAGCGCTTGAGGTAAGCATTTGTAAATATACTTTAAGTCATTTCGTAGGATAACCCTTTAAATGCTATAAGTATGATAGGAGTTATTCTCAAGGCGCTGAAAAATTTCAAAATTATTTTTATATACTTAATATCCTAATATTGAAAATACCGTAAACAGGTTCAAAGTGGCAAAAAACTTGAGCCAAACAAAAGTCCCCTCGAAATTAAAGAAGAGATACCAAAACTTAAGCCAGCTGAGAAAAAGCGTATTCCTAAGGTGAGATCGTCAGACGCAATTGGTCAAGAATTTTACTGTGTCTGTGACTTGTTCAACTATCTATCTATCTGTCTATCTATCTTACAATCAAACAGAGAACTGTACTTCTGAATCTCTTTTTTTCTACTTATACCTTTTCTGCTATATCTTTTGCTTATATACACTATATATCTACTTTTTGCTAAGAAATCTTTTCTACTCTTCAAAAATCTATCACTATTTATGTGTTGTTTTAACTTTTTTCAGCTTTACTAAATAATGTTTTCTCAAATTAGAATCAAGGCTACAAACCGACTCTGAACCTTAAAGATCTGCTTTACTTGAATGTTGGGATGTTCTAAAAGCCGATTTGCAGCCTTGATTGTAATATTATATCTGTTCAATAATTACTGTACTCTCCTCATAAACGTACCGAAAGTGTGTTTGGTTTGTTATGTTAACATGTGTTTGTTCGTTAATATTTGTAAACAGATTATTGAAGAGGCAAAACCAGCCGAGGAGCTACCGAAACTGCGTAAAACTTCTGTGGCTCAGCCTAAGGAAGAACCAAAACCAGAACCCGCCAAGCCAAAGGCTAAAGCAAAGCCAAAGGCTAAACCAAAATATGAAGAACTCCCAGAGATACCCGACTATGAACGACCACAGCTTGAAAAGTATGAAAAGTCTGAGTTCAAACCGACAGATTTCAGTCGCGAATTAGAAATTCCTAACAAAATGGAGAAACCAATTTTGGAAAGTGTTAAGCCTCAGGCTGAAGTAGCGGAACAAAAGAATGGTTTGCCAAAGGTAAGTGGTACTTGGGACACCTGTCAAAAAGAAGAACCAGCTCTTTCCAAAATGTATGGATTTACATGTAATTATGTGATTGTCCTTTTGTTGTATGTGTGTAGAAATCCGCCATTGTTCAAGAGCCAGCTGAGGAACCAAGAACGCTAAAAATGGGCAAAGGTAAACTTCCGGGTGAGGAAGATGATAAGAATGGCGTGGCACTACGCCCTGTTATAGTCGAACCAGAGGTGAGTGTCTATGTGTATTCCTCCAGGGTCTCTTGACAGACCACTAAACCAGTCTGTTTCTATAGAGTCTTATAGTGTAGTTAAAATGTATCTCCCACCCGTTTCATATTCATGACTTTTCTGTTCTTTTCATTTTATGTTTGTTCATATATCTACATTTGTACCTGAAAACCTATCCCACACACTATAATACCGCATTTGTAGAAAAAGACACCAGAAGAGCCCGAAAAACCATCTGAGGTAAGTGCATTTGAATAATGCTTATGTTTAGTAAGTCAAAAACAATAATAACAGTGAAAAAAACTAAGAACCTTCATTCATGAATTATCACATATTTAAAGTGTTCATAAATAAATTAACACACAATCAAATACAATAAGACATATGTTATTCAAACAAAATGAAACACTTCAGGCCGAAATAACGACCGAGGGGCGACGTCCTTCAATTATGGATATAATCAAGCAACGTCGTCGTTCATCTGTTAGACCTATAATGACTAAGGAACCAATACAAAATGAATCCTTTTTGGGTGTTGTTTTAAAGCCTGTTGTAAGGGACGCTAAAGAGCAAGTAGCGCCACAACAAGCAAAAAAGCTGCATAAGGTAAAACACTATGAATTCCTCTCTCGGCGACTCTGACTATGCGCTTCGCATTCTCAACACTCTCTTTTCTTTGCAACAACTTTGCTTTGTCTCTTCTTCTTAGATATCTAGATGCCACATTGTTCTTTGTAGCGTTCGAAAGCGATACATTCCACTTTTTCATATCTTTCTGGCATATTACTCTATTAAAGTCACTCTGCCGTGTCTCTACTTTTTCTTATAATATGGACAAATACATTGCGATTCTCTATTATTACTACGCTGATAACTTTCTCTTTTTTCTGAATACATCAAATTTCATACCTATCTCAGATCGATAATTCAGTCGACTCTACCTTTCTTTACACACTCTACTTTCTTCTATCTGCTCTACCGTTACTCTGTTCTTCCTTCATTATCGACAATCGTCTTTTTTAAACTAAAATGATTACTTTCTGCTACCCTGAAGACTTCGATTTGGGACCCTAGTCTTCTCTACTTTAATTTACTCTTATCTAATCTACTTTTCTCTAGCTACTCTACTTGTTATTGTCCTTCAGTCATTATCGAAAATTGTCTATTTCAAACACTAATGATTACTTTCTGCTATTTTGAATACTTCAATTTGGGATTGCAGTCTTCTCTACTTTATTCTACTCTACTCTATTTCTTTTCATTCATTTACTCTATTTTCTTGCACTTACTCTACCGTTACTTTATCTTGTTTCAACGTCGAAAAGTGAACGGTTTTCAGTTCAAACTAAGCTGATAACTGACAGATTCGAAATATATAAACTTGTTTTTCCGTTCTTTAGCCTACTCTACTTTCTTCTAACAACTCTATCGTTACATTATTTACTTTGATCATCAATAATTGCGCGTTTGTACTTTTTTTTAACTAATCTGATTCTTCTTTCTATGAATCTAAATATATAATACTCCATTTGGTATTCTAGTCTTCCCTATTTTATTCTTGTTGTCTTCTGAATTTTCAATTGACACATTGTTTACTTTTCTGGCTTGGCTCTATCTCTCGCACTCTTTTTTTCTTATTTTATTATCAACATTCTCAAATCATTTTTTATTAAACTCAAAATTCTAATTAAAAACAAAGGCGTCTGTAACGGAGCAGTTGAATCCCTCTAAAGCCCACAAGGCACAAATTTCCGAACTAAAAAGACCCGAAGCCTTGACTACCATTGTTGACGATTATGTGCGTCCTGAGTTAGAAATATATGAAAAAATCGACTTTGAAAAGTCGAAGCCCGAGAAGCCGGTGCCTGCTATAAAAACTCCTGAAATAAAGGCACCTGAAGTAAATTTGCCGACAGAAGCGCCTAAGGTAAGCACCCAAAACATTTATTTGGTTACTATAAAAAGCAAAACTGTCAAATGCGAAAAGTGCTATTCGTCCAGCTCCAAATTACTAGAGTTTAAGGT
The DNA here is from genome assembly GCA_037044515.1 of Phortica magna. Classification (NCBI taxonomy): domain Eukaryota; kingdom Metazoa; phylum Arthropoda; class Insecta; order Diptera; family Drosophilidae; genus Phortica; species Phortica magna. The sequence continues at coordinate 82,669 of JBAMBP010002629.1, forward strand.
ACAGCATCACTTTAGCACGCTCGGAATTCAAAGGGAGTTCACCCGTGTGTCGTCCTGTACTTTAATAAATTTTTTTTTATATGACCCATGAAAAGTTAGAACTCTTAATTTTTTATCATATATTTATTGATATTTCAAGAAACCGTATAAAAATGCATTCTTCCAAGAACAGTATGTCCACTGTTTCCAAGTTTTATTGGCGGAATCAAAAAAGGTGAATTGCGTTTTCACCTGTAAGCCTTCACGCATCGCATGAATTTAAACTTACGCAGGTTAAGGAATCATTTTATGCAAGAAAACAAATTTTGACGTCTAGAAGTGTTAATTTTCTTCGTTTTTCCACGTTCGAGAAAAAAACCAGTAAGGGAGCTATTTTCGGCTATGCCGAAACTTATATACTCTTGCAAACGTTTTCACAATTATACTTATTAGAAAATCCTTTTTAATTTTCCAATAAGAATCATATACGTAGCCACGCCCATTTTCTAATTTGTCTTTAAGAAGGCAATGTAGTCAAACTTCACTACATTTTTCAATCTTGTATCTCATCTGTTTACAAAGAAGTCTCATTTTTAAGTTTTTAGTTGTATGGGCGGTATCACGCCCTTATGTCCGATTTTTATAAAATTCTGGATTTATGTCAGGCATTAATTAAAACACGTAATAGCAAAGTTTGGTTTGCTTATATTCAAGAACAAAAAAGTTTTTCTAACAAAAACTGTATTTTTAACCGATCGTTCCTATGGGAGCTATATGCTATAGTAGCCTGATCTTGACCATTTTTACATTGTATCTTTATTGATGTCAAAAAAGTTCTTGTGCAAAATATTGAGTCGATAACTCCAAAAAAACGCTGTTTTTTAAGCAAAAACATAATTTTTGACCGATCCTTCCTATGGCAGCTATATGCTATAGTAGCCCGATCTTGACCATTTTTGCACGGTATCTTTGTTGATGGCAAAAAAGTTTTTGTGCAAAATATCGAGTCGATAACTCCTAAAATACGCGGTTTTTTAAAGAAAAAACATCATTTTTGAACGATCGTTCCTATGGGAGCTATATGCTATAGTCATCCGATCAAACTGAATTTTACATACCAAATACCTGCAAAGAGAAGAAAATTTTCTGCGTTTAAATTTTTTTGCTAACTTTAAAACTCTGGCCGGAAATCGCATTGAAACAGACAGACGGACAGACGGACAGACGGACAGACGGACAGACGGACATCGTTATTTGAACTCGTCTCGTCGTGCTGATCAAGAATATATATACTTTATATAGTCGGAAATGTCTCCTTCACTGCGTTGCAAACTTCATGACAAAGTTAATATACTCTTTTTGCAAGAGTATAAAAAAAATAAATAACTTTAGTTTGCAGATTTTTACAATATATTTATAGATATTAAAAATAAAAATCATCGGGTTATGATGTTGTGAAATGGAGGCCAAAAAAAAAAGGTGGTGTCATGGTTAACATGATTCATAGTAGTGTCCAGAAAGGAAAACAAAAATGTAGTTATGCTAAGAAAATACGTCGCTATAGCCTGGACCATGGGAAAAGATACTTTAAAGTTTTTTCACAAAATGGCAACGATTTAAAAAGGAACCAGTAAGGAATTACAGTCGAGAGTGCTTGACTTCGACATGTGCCTTTATAGGGCGTTGCCCACCCACTTTTTGAATGAAACAGATTTCATTTTCATTCATTTCATATATACCAATTTTTACTATTCTAGATCAATTGTTCCAGAGTTATAAATGATTGAGTCTTTCTACACTTTATCCCAATAGCACACCCGTTTCATTCCTTTAAGTTATATAGTTCAAGAGATATAAACATTTTGAATTCGTACTATATGTGGGCGTGGCCCGTTTTTATACTCTTGCAAAAAGAGTATATTAACTTTGTCATGAAGCTTGCAACGCAGTGAAGGAGACATCTCCGACTATATAAAGTATATATATTCTTGATCAGCACGACGAGACGAGTTCAAATAACGATGTCCGTCTGTCCGTCTGTCTGTCTGTTTCAATGCGATTTCCAGCCAGAGTTTTAAAGTTAGCAAAAAAATTTAAAAGCAGAAAATTTTCTTCTCCTTGCAGGTATTTGGTATGTAAAAATCAGTTTGATCGGATGACTATAGCATATAGCACCTATAGGAACGATTGGTTAAAAATACAGTTTTTGTTAGAAAAACTTTTTTGTTCTTGGATATAAGCAAACTAAACTTTGCTATTACGTGTTTTTGTTAATGCCTGAATCAAATCCAGAATTTTATAAAAATCGGACATAAGGGCGTGGTACCGCCCATACAACTAAAAACTTAAAAATGGGCTTTCTCTGTAAACAGACGAGATACAAGATTGGAAAATGTAGTGAAGTTTGACTACATTGCCTTCTTTAAGACAAATAATAAAATGGGCGTGGCTACGTATATGATTCTTTTTGGAAAATTATAAAAGGATTTCCTAATAAGAATAATTGTGAAAACGTTTGCAAGAGTATATAAGTTTCGGCATAGCCGAAAATAGCTCCCTTACTGGTTCTATACTATCTTCTTGGGCTTCAAGTCAGTTATATACTTTAAATTTGATGTTCCTATCTCAAAAGACTATTGTTTTTTTTTCTCCAAGGTAGATCCAGTTATTCATCCCTCACCCCCGGAAGGTATCCAAAAAATAAACTTGATCTGCGTATTGAAAATCAGAATTGACCAGCGAAGGAATTTTAGGTCTACATATTCATAGTTTCTGAGATTGACGCGTTCACACAGTTCGACTTCTCTTTCGATACTGATCAAGAATATTTATACTTTACAGGGTCTGCCCCCCTCTTTTTAGGATTATATTTTCGACGTGCAAAACAAATACACCCTTGTACCATAAAGTATACATATATAAAAATGGTTTTTGAGCTCTTATAGTTTCTGAGATAGTTTCTGAGATTGACGCGTTCACACAGTTCGACTTCTCTTTCGATACTGATCAAGAATATTTATACTTTACAGGGTCTGCCCCCCTCTTTTTAGGATTATATTTTCGACATGCAAAACAAATACACCCTTGTACCATAAAGTATACATATATAAAAATGGTTTTTGAGCTCTTATTGACCGTCACGAATTTGAAAAGATAGTAAAACTGATTAATTTTCAAAGCTTCAAAGCAAAGATGAGATTCACTTAAAATTTAGTTAATGATTAGAACTGGAGATATGACAACCAGGTAGAAAAAGTAAAATTGCGTTACAATTTTCGTTCAGCGTAAAGCGGTTATAAGACTTTATATCACAACAGCTATCAATCCGAAAACACTTCGAATTTTGAAAACCCTTTTAAGGTACATATTCTTAAGAGCTTGGAATTTAAGAACATGTTAAACCAAAAAATTGTTTTCAAAATTCAAGACGTGAATACCAGACACAGTGCTGCCTAACCAATGTAACGATTCATGTCCACCTCCAGTTTACGCGAAACATTTGAAATTTCCAATTAGTGATTGTTCGTTGAAGGAAACGAGTTCGAGAACGCACCAACGCTGAATAAGATATATCACATATTTTGCAATATTAATCAAATCAATCAACTTGAAAATAGTTAAAGAACAGTATGTAAAATTATTTTAAAAGACATACATTTCGTATATGATTTGTAAACACTTTCGCATTTGTATCTGAAGGCAACTATATTTAAAACACTGCAGGCAGACAAGGCCTACAAGCCAACAACAAAATTGCGATATTTTCTCGCATACTACAGATATATTTTAGATAGATACATTTTTCTACAATGCATGTATTTTTGAAAATGTATATATTTTTTGTTTTCTAATAAAAACAAATGTCTTTTGAATTTTTGTCTTCTTCTCCAAGCGCTTCTAGATACGAACTAGAAAATATGAAATACGATAACACAATAAATTCGGCACTACATATATCTGAGTATATATTTGTGCTACTTTAATAAACCTAATCAGATTGAAGAAATAAATAATAAAAATTATTATATTTTCAATGCCGCCGCTTTGTTGATATACATTTTTTTATGAGCACTTTTGTTGTTCCCAAATGTAAAATAGCAACAAAAATGCACAAATATTTTTGTCTTGATGTTAATTCGAGTTGTCGTTGTGTCGTCTCTATTTTTTTTTTCCTCAGTTTTCCTTTTTTTTTTAGTACATTTATTCATATATATATATATATATATATAAATATATACATTTCTATACATAAATATTTTAAACTTTGTTAAAATATCTTTTGTCAACAAGATTTTTTGAGTCTGTCAAATGTCTGTCTTCACGTGTTGTTCATCACAATCGGTCAGAATCGGAGCATATTTCGCCATCCTTCAAACCGTGCGAAAATTGATAATTAACAAATAATTCGAAAAACGAAACGATATAAGAGTAAATCATGACTTAGAGATAATATTGAGTTGAATATCACAAGTGTATGTTAATCCGAATAAATTTCTGTGACGAAAATCAAACAAAACTCTCTCGGCCTGAAGATGGCGACGATAAAAATAACGCCCGCTGCGGTTAGTATCTTAGAAGTGAAAGCAAATCGAATGAGTGTCAAATCAAATCAAATTTAACAGCACACACGTGAATGTTGAATGGAGACATACAACACATGCGGCAGTCTAGCATTCAGACTCAGTGTGAGGCAACGAAACATAAGAGTATATTTAAATGATAGAACCATAGATTATGACATGTCCGACGACCGACTGTCGATCTGTCCGCAGTGACGACTCTCGTAGACGAACAGCATGATTGAGTCGGTTTTCAGATCTTTATCACTATTTAAAATATATTAAGAAAACCACCCACTTTCCCTGAACACCAAAATAGACAATTTGAAATTATTTGGACTTGTTAGAATAATTTCTTCAAACGACTATCCAAAAATTTGGTATACATTTTAAAGAAGCGGTCGTTATGAGGCACTATCAACTAAACATTCGTCTAGAAACAAGAACTTGAGCAGCCCTTAACTTGGAAATGTTTGGAAAAATAGAATTTCAAATCGAGCTTTTGAAGTCTTATGGGCAAGTGTGCAATCCTTCGTGAAACCATTAGAAGCAACGAGTATGAACTCCATTTCGGAGGAAACGGCCTTTGTGTAACAGAGTGGATGTTTTAAAAATACATTTAGTCAGACATGACTTGTCTGAAGCATTGTTTCGAGCTCATCAAGACACACGAAAGTTGAACTTTAATGTCCTTAATTATAGACAGCACAAATTCAAATTCGTATTGACTTTGTAATTGATAATCATTATTTCTTTAATTGATTGATTTAGGAGGAAAAACCAAGAGTGCCTAGAATGCAACCACCCGCGCCTGGCGAGCCGCCAAAGATTGAAGTCATACGCGAAAAGCGACCATCGTTGGCACCGGAGCCCGCCAGCCGCCGTGGCTCGTTGGTGCCACCCGAAACTGGACGACGTCCATCTCTTATTATCAACGATGAGGTAAGTCCTGCAAATATAGTCCTGCTTTACAACAACATTTTCGTGCAAAAAATAAATTACAAAAGAAAACAAAAAATATCTAAAATAGAAAACTCTTGTCCTACTCTAACCGAAAGCACAACACTCGACAATCATTGGTCATTGCCAATTTTGTGACAGTTTGTAGAAATAACAAGCAAACACTAGTGAAATTTATTAAAGCACATTCGGAATTCAATAAAGAACATCATTAGGAAACATTATTGCATGCAACTTATTGAAAAATTGGGCGTTGGATGTTGACAGCGCCGCCCCTTCAAATATACAACAATAAATTGCATTCACCGCAAACATTTTGAAAACCAAGCGAAAACATTATGTGTTGGTAGATTGTTTTGACCGCTACTTTATTTGAAGACTCACCGATCAACTTATTGTGTGTCTTACAAGGCGAGCGCATTTTCAATGCAAAACTGCCGTACGTGCTGTGTAGGTTGATGTAACATTGGCAGTTTTATTATTTTTTTTCGTTTTCGAAAGTATATTCTTATAAGAAATGATTGATTGATGAATTTTATTTGCAAGCAATGCGCACGCCTTGTAATATGTTCACTATAAATGTAACACACTTGGAATGATTAGTTTTTGTTGTTATTTTACACTTTGTCAGCTATGTACAATTATAGATTCAGTTGGATAACTTAATTTGTAAGTTTTATACAACCATATCACAATTATATACTCATGTACATAAGTGTAAATGTAAGTAGTTTGAATTTCTGCCCAACCTAAATAATATTTGTAAATCAATGATTAGCAAGCCTACCTATGTATATTACTGTAGATAGTTCGTATAAGACTCATTTAAGTACGTTAAGCGCCACTTAGACTTAAAATTTTATCACTCAACTGTATATAACGATAGTATGTAACATACAAGTTTTATAATGAACATTTCCCTACTGTTTCCACATTGCATATGAATTATCATTACATATTTGTGTGTACGTGTATCTAAAACCCACCAACAACAAAACACTCAACCAACCAACAAACCAATAAACATGTGACCACCAACAAATCTCCAATGTCCAACACTCAACTCACATCACTCTCTCAAATTGGACACAATATTCCCACACTTAAAACACTTGCGCATATAAACACATATACCACCAAATGTCACCAATGAATTGTAGAAGAAACTTCGTCCTGGTGAAGTTATGGATACAAGGGTAAGCCAAATTCAAATCATTTATCTATTTAAGATCTTTTAGCGTGAAAGCGTACAAAAATAATACATTCTTTTAAAACTGTCAATACTTCTTATTGGCCAAATCAAATTTTATGTTTTTAAGTCAATTACAATGTTAGTGATCGAAGAATACAGGCAGTTTTATCGAAAAATGTTCAGGCGTCGTAGTGCTCCAAGCTATCAATACCATTTGATTGACATAGACCACTTCAATATCATAACTCCAACAGCCTTTGCAAGAAAATCCTGGAAGCCTACTGTTGTCAACTGTGGACAAATTCTTGTATCGTTCTTGTTCATGTTACATAGGCCAATACGCTACATACGATATTCCCGCTCAAAAGGCAAATACGAAAGGAAGGTATGCCGTATGCGACATGTAGACCTATGTAACATAGGTCACCAATATTAGAATGCCTTATATACAGTTACATACTATGTATGTATGGCAAAATAGACCTTGATTATGATTTTGTGTGCACTTAAAGAAGATACATTTGAAGTTATATACGAGCCAAAAAAAGCGGAATGTACTAACAATGCCTTAAGATAATCAGAGCCGAGAAAGAAACTTGACAAGATTAATGAAAATGTGCTGTGTGTGAAATCAGTAATGTAAACGATATTATCGTAAGCCCACAAGACGCTTCAAGTGTTTTTAAATATGAAAAAAGGACAGAAAGGTAGTTTTTTTTTTTGTCGTTTTTTATAGCAAAGCAAAACCAACAATTATACAAAACAGTGCTCTGCTAAAAATAAACGAAATACCGACCAAGTGTTTATGATTGGATCCAACAAACTCATCATGAGTAAATAGAATATTTTTATATACGTACATGTATGTATGTATGTAGCTATGTAGATATGTACATATGTACATACACATCTTACAATCATATTTAATAAGAACACTGCATTGAAAATGCATACAAACACGCTTCCACCTCACTCACTCTTTTACCACACTTACCTCACCCCACCGCTTATAACATACACTCATCACCACCTCCACGGCCGCACTGCGTTCTCTTATAGAAAATCAGAACAGAGGCAAGAATTCAATAATGTGATCAACATCATTTAATACTTATATAACCGTCAATGCACCTCCGTACTAACATACGGTACCCGCGTATTGTATTTAGTGTGTGTGTGTGTGTGTGTGCGTGTGTGAGCATACATTGTACATGTGTGACACATAAGAAAATTCCTTTAATTTTTTTTTAGCTGCACTTAATAATAATTTCATTCAAACACAATACTAAAACATTATAGATTTGATATTAATTTTACAGTAGCGTGAGCAAAGTTTGGTCGTTCTTTTTACAAACGCGCTTTGCGCACAAACGAAGCAACATAATAAATTGTCAAGTAATACGAAAGTCAATGGTGGACGCGACAAGCATCAGTAGTTAAATAACGGTATATTTGTGTAGTTATTATAATTAATTGCTATAGCAAATGTGAAAATTCGATGATGCCGTCGGAATTGCGTTGCATAAAACTGTATGAAAATTGAAGCGTCAAACAAAAGCAACGCACTCAACAACCAAAAACAAAAAACACAAAAACAGAGTGTACAAAGTACAATTGAGGAAAAGCAGTGCCGTGCAAAGATTACATCAGCAACAAAAACCACAACAACAACAGCATTTACTCAGGGCTATTGCCTTTTCATTGTTGCATTGACAGTTTTCTATATTCGTCACAATTACACCTCAATTTAACACACATAACTGTGGTTCTCTCTCTTTTTCGTTTCGCTTTATTTGTTTTCAATGTAACTTAATTTGTGATAAATCTTACAGTTATTGAGACCAGGCGAGGTTGGCGAAGGACAGGTGAGAACAAGGAGACAGCTGTTGTTTCAGTTTTGTCTTGGTCTCTCAATTTTCTTATCTAACGCACGCGATTTTCAGTTTTTGTCTTCTTTTTTTTATTAAATTCTTAAATAAGTATTTTAGTAGAACTTTAATCCGTATCCTTGAATTAATATCTGTTAACGTAAAACATTTAAACAGAAAAATCAGGCAAAATGCGCAAATTTCAAAAAATAAACTTATGACGTAATTTGCGTATCAATATTTTTTTTTCATGTTTTTTGATTTTTCATTCTAAACTATTACACAAATCACCTTCACCGATCTTTGCCTTATCGTAAAGTTACAAACATACACAAATATTTATGTATACACGCAGATAGCTTTAGCGATCTATTGTATGCAGAAATACCTTTGAAGAAGTAAGCATACAATAAGCGCGTGAACATGACTTGAAATAACTTTTGATGATGGGTTCCTGAATATTCTGCTGACGTACGCTAATGTTACAATGCACCGTCATGTGACGTGTGGCCGCTATGCAACATAAGAGTACTGCATTATACGAACGGAAGCAGAGGTCAAACTACTATCTTCTGTATACATATATGTCTGTGTGTGCCTTACATACTTTACGTGACTTGGACTTTTTTTCCACAACTTTTATATAAAACACACATGGCATCGTCTGAGCATTCTTACATACATATGTACATACAAATATACATAACATAACATACGAGTCTCTCACTTAAACAAATGAACAGTTAATAGTTATCTCAAAAGAAATAAAAACAAAACGTTCGAGTGAGAAAATCGGCCAACCGATAACTAGCACTTTTGACACTTTTGGTAATCGCTGTCAACTTTTATATTTCTTGTTTTATCACGCGTAGCGAAAGCAGCAACGTCCTGGTGAAATGGGTGACACGAAACAGGTTCTAAATTTAGCCAACTAGGCTACTTTATTTTCATATTTTTCTATTCGTTTCTGTTTTGTATTTAATGGCAAAAAATTGTTTTTTAAATATATTTGTCGTTCGCCAAAACAAAGCGTATATAACAAGCAACAATTGTAAATATGGCCGGACATAAATGTAAATAGAAACTACTTATTTATTACAAGTTTCTGTAATTTAATGTATATAAAAAAAAAGTCGGACAGGCAGACAAACTGACTGACTGTTGTATAGAGCTAAATACAGACATTAAGCGAAAGAAAAAAAATGTTATGAAATATTTGTACATTTTGCAGTGTTAACCAAATTTCTCAATGAAACTTCCGCACATGTCTAATGAGATACATGCACATGCAATCAAACTAACTATTATGTGAGTGCTTATTAAAAGCACCAACAATAGCCAACCACAATATGAACACGTCGAGTTGGCTCGCTGGCTTTTCCAAAAGTAGTATGAATGTACCACATTAGTTTATTAGTGGCATGGTAGTATCACCTTAGAGTAGTTAGCAAATCATCCAACGAATCTTAATATACAATGCTTATTGCATATTAGATACATACAAACACACATAAGTACATCCTACTTCAACTGAAACTCAACTCAAAATGGCGCCATTCACTCAATCATGCGCACTCACACAGCTTAAAATACTAACAAAAAGGGAGCGATTTTCGGCTTGCCGAAACTTCTATACTCTTGCAGGGATTTCCCAAAGTGTTCTAATTGAAAAACTCTTCTTATAGTTTATCCAATACGAATCATATAAGTTTTTAAAGATAAAGTAGCCACGCCCATTTTCTAATTTGTTTCAAAGAAAGCAATGAAGTACACAGAAATCCCATTTTTAAGTTTTGCTCTACATGGGCGTTGCCACGTCCTTATGTCCGATTGTTATAAAACTTAGGAATTCTCACCAATCGAATCTTTCCGACTGTCATTGTTTCCATCCAAGAAAATCTTGTGCCAAACTTTGAGTTGGTAACTCCAAAAACATAGTTTTTTTCAAGCAAAAAACTAGTTATCGACCGATCATGCCTATGACTGCTGTATGTTATTGTGGTCTGATCAAGGTTATTCTGAGATTAAAACTTTGGGAGGAGATCGCACTGAAACAGACAGACAGAAGGACAGACGGACATGGCTATATCAACTCGTCTCGTCGTATACAGTCGGATATGTCTCCTTCTATGCGTTCCAAACTTCATCACAAAGTTAACTATTTTGCAAGAGTATATTAATCATAAATTTAAAGCGGTAAGAGGGAGAAAACGTGCTCAGCTCGCCAATTCTAAACACTCTCAAGCTCGTAAAGGAAACGAAAAGAAACTTAATAAGCCGTATTATTCGAAAGTGCTGTATATCCCAGTCCAATGCAAGCGAACATAGTGTACTTTTATATCAACACTATCAGTAATTTTTATTTCGTATTTCTTCCTTTTGAGCTTGAGAACGTTTGGAAATTAGAACAGCATTATGAACACGCTTTATTCTAAACTGTTTCACTGACATCACTTATACTAAAAACTTTTGATTTTTGATAAAAACAATTAAGGACAATTTATCAAAATCAGATATGGAATTAAAAAAAAATTAATACAAAAGAAATGTAGTGTTGAGTTGCGGTACAACATAATTGTATCGACATCTCTGTTTCACTAATTTGATTCAGTAGATTTTTCTTTTGATTTTTTTGTAGTTTGGTATACTTTCTCAGTAGTTTGCTGTTGAATTTTGTTCATTGGTAGTTGACTTTATGTGTTTTGTGTATAATTTTCTGATATCCAACAATGATTTGTATAAAATTTTAATATATTCTTTCGTTTTCTTTCGCATCGATTTGTATTATCGGCATCTTCTTTATGTTATTTGTTGCACGCACGTGTGTTTGGTCAATCAATAGCGACGTCGTCCATCAATTGATGTGCGTCGTCCCAGTGTGCAAGATCTTGAAGATTTAATCAACAAGCCATCAACTCCATTGCGCGATGTTGGCGATGGCGGCCCACCCGCAATTGTCGACGTGCAGGAGTCCTACTCAGTGGTCGAAGGTAAGTTAAAAAAAAAATAAATAAATGCCGGATTTGAAATTTTTAATGGGTTTCACAACAATCAATTGTTCAGACCGAGTCATTGTTAAATTGCATTTTATTCAACATTAAATACGCTAATGTTACATAATGTATTGGCTCAGCCTGAACAGTAGTGAACAAAATAACTGAATTCGTCTTATGTATAAAATTGACTAAAAACAATTTAATGTTTTCATTCCATGTACTTTTTTTACGTTGTGTGTATAAAATTCCACATTTTCCCCCCAAACACCCCACCTTGACTCCACCACACAGACTCGACTGCCTACTTGACAGTTGGCATCGAAGGTAGTCCGGCACCAACGTTCAAGTTTTATAAGGGTGTCAGTGAAATATTAGAAGGTGGACGTTATAAGTTCCTTACCGATGGCCAAAGTAACACAATTACATTGTGCATGCGTAAGTGCAAGCCAAACGATGAAGGCAAATATAAGGTTGTGGTATCAAATATACACGGCGAGGACTCAGCGGAAATGCAATTGTATGTCTCCGATTCCAGCGGCATGGACTTCCGTGCTATGTTAAAGAAACGTCGTTATCAAAAATGGGATAAAGAAGAGCAAGATCCCAATTGGGGTGATCTTAAAGAAACGGAAAAACCGTTACCAGCACTCAAAAAAGTCGAGAGGGTAAGAATATCAACGCACACATGCATTATTTACACATGCACAGCTACAACGAGCGCTTCCACTAGTTTCTTGTTTGAATTCGCCAATTCTGTTTTATTGTATTGAGGCCGCACACTACAATTTTAAACTAAAGCTTATGTATATCGATAACAATCTACACTAGGCAACTTAACTCAAGTTCTCTATAAGTTATCTTATAATTTAGTCATATAAAATACCAAGTCCTATATTTGATGCATTAGTTAATTATATAAAATTAAACTCAAATATTTTAATATTGAATATTGACAATCATAATTTCCGATTACACAACAAGCGCTCTTATTATAAGTTTCATATATACATATCTGTATTAACACAGAAAGCATTGCAAACTTACGTTTTTATTCGTGTCTTACGATATATTGTGACTTTGTGTTCTCCTCACCTTAAAGGTTGCCTAGTGTTGACAACAACAAATAAATGCTAACATGTTACCCTATGCCTGTTTTTGCTTGCCAAAACTAGCAACATGAGCGAAAGAACATTATTTTTCATTAAGTGCTAGTCTACCTTATGACTACTTGTCATTACACAACGCATGAAGCCCAAAATTAGGTAATCTTTTCCTTCTTGTTGCATTCAAAACAACATTGGATCATTGCTTTCTTTAGCATCATCCGTACATTTCATAGTCAAAGCGACTTCGACACAAACAGTCGTAATTGGGCCATTATTTGGTCAAGAGCTACCAACTTACATATATGTAAGGTTTATTCTACCATTCAAAGCATAATGTAAATTCGTTAGCAGGTCTATCCTACTAACAAATCTTTTCACAATTTGCTTTAATAACAACTAGAACTACCACGATTATGAAACCGCGTTGTATAGGGTATAAAATTAAATGCCATATACTAACAATCTAAAAATTAAATTTCGATAATCAAAAGTTAATTTACAACAATTAATATTTGGTAACAAATAACTGTATAAATACGAATACACTACTAGGCACCAACATCGCGTAGACCATCACTAGCAGAATTGATTCCAGATTGGCCAACTTTACATCCATTTCGTCGCGAAGAGGTCTGATTGTCCTATATGTAACTGAAAAACATATATTCAAAAATATATTTACAAAAATTCGGACATTTAAACTTTTTGAAATTTTTGGTATACATGCCAATATTATTCAAATCGAATTGTTTTTTGCGTATTTTGAAAAGAAAATAATTTCAAAACTCATATTTATTTTGTATAAGTCTCTCTATCTCTATCTATTTTCTATCATACCCAATTGTCTTAACGTTTTTGTAAAAGTACATATTTTCGAACGACTCCTTTTTTAAACATTTCAGGACAATGACTTAGTTAGCTTTTTATAACAAAAACTAATTTTACTCTGACTGAGAGTTCTTTTTACATTCGGCACTAGAAAAAAGACGCTAACAAAATACGTGAGATATAGTCAGATTGTCTAATCACACACACGCAGTAGTTGGAGTTCACTATACAATTATACTCCTGTTGTTATGATACTATTAAGCAACTGTTGACTTTTAAAGGTAATTCGCACAGTCGAACATGAACAGAGCATTTTAATTTTAAACAAGTTTTCTAAGAACGTTTCAATTCGGAAGAAGTTTGGTTAAGAATGAACCCTTTGGCCAACTAAAGTGGATCGTCGTATCATAAAGGATTTCTTTGCTACAAGCAGGCTCGCGCCACACTCACTGTAGTCTAGCACTCGTACTCAAAAAGACCATCTCGTAGCCTGGCGATTGGCAATCGTAGCACTTTGTGTTGAAATCGTAGCTGGAACGCTGCTTCTATGCTGGAAACCATAATAATTTTTTAGAAAAAAAAAACTTTTTACCAAATTGACTGATTATGAATGCTCGACTTAACACTACGACATCTTGTGGTCTCTTCTTTTTGACACTTTATTCTTCTTCTTTCTTCTTAATCTTTGGTGTTTTGTATTCATCATTATTACAAGTATTTATGCCATCATTTGCATTTTGTTTGTTTTGTTTTTATATATTCATACATTTTTGTAACTATAATTTTTTGCATGTCATTAATTGACGTTGTTGCACTTTTTAGAAGCTCTGCTTTCTGACAACACTACAACATGCTTTCATAAAAAAAAACTATGAATTCGATATACGAATTTCAGAAAATCAAAAAAACTTATTGATTAGTACCTATTTGCTACAAACACGATGTAGATGTATGTATGTACTTGACTTCTGACTTTACATATACATGTGTGTGTTTTTTTTTAACAAACATCTACAAAAATTGTGTTCTAAGTATATATGTACTTATGAAAATTCATACGTATATACATATTTACGAAATGAATTGAGGTACAATAACTAAAAACAAAAAAACAAGTACTTTTTGTGCACCTTAAATTTTTTTTAAGGTTTGTCAGGTATTTGTTTTTTGCAATTTTTTTCAAGCTAATAAATTTCTTGAATTTTATAAAAAAAAAAAAATGATCGTATATCAAATTTTTGTCGTACAATGTCTTTTCCCATTTTTGACAACGCTTTTAAAATGTCGTCGAACAAACGAAAAATAAACAAATAAATAAATAAACATATGTATGGTACACAAACGCACGTATGACATGACAGAAAGTGGAGTCGTTCCTGAGTCCGCTCATCGATCAATTCGCAAAGGAAGGCAAGGATAAGAAGGTTGTATTTGAAGCGAGATTCAGCAAGCCCAACTGCAAGGCCAAATGGTTGTTCCGCAAAGACGTAAGTGTAGACATATAATCTGTGCTGTGTCTTATTTGCAGCAAACAAGACAGCAAAGACACTTATTAAAGCAATATGTTGTTTAGGAAATATTTGTGGGCAGCAAGTTCAAATTTAAGAATGAGAATGATACTTATCAGCTGATCATAATGCAGCCAAAAGTTGAGGATTCTGGTAAATATACCGTTGAAATAGGTGGCGTCTCGAGCACAGCGTTCCTCAACGTTGAAGAGGCCGATCCTACCTACACGTTTACGAAGCCTTTGAAGAAGAAGCTCGAAGGTTTTACCAAACACGAAACTACATTGGAATGTTCGGTCAGCAGCAATATGGCCATTGTGCATTGGTTTAAGGACAATAAGAAGATCGAATCTGATGATCCACGTTATTTGATCTCAAAGGATATCAATGGAAATCTTAAGTTGATTATTAAGGAGTCCGTTCTAGAAGATACTGGACAATATAGATGTCAATTAGATAAGCAAACCGACAAGACTGAAAGTGCTGTTAAGATTGTCGAGTATCCTTATAAATTCGTTAAGGTTTTAAAATCACAGCAATGCATCGAAAAAGATACGGTCACGCTAGCTTGCGAACTTGATGATGCGCAGGGCGAAGTACAATGGTTCCGCAATGACGAGGAAATCAAGCCCGACAAACGCATCCAAGTCGTTAAAGATGGACGTAAACGTAAACTAATAATTAAGGACTGTAAGGTCACTGATGCCGGTCAATATAAATGTACAACCAATGCTGATAAGACTGAAGCTGAGATAATTATTAATTGTAAGTGCATTACAAAAACAACATCCTGACTTTAAACTTAATTTTTTAATCGTATTTTAAATAAATTAAAGATCAAAACCGATTCAATAAGAAACTTAAGGACACAGATGCTGTTGAACGTGAGAAATTGGTGCTAGATGTTGAACTTCAAGATCAGACGGCTCCATGCGATTGGAAATTCAATGGCGAGCCGATTGTGCCCAATGAACGCATCGAAATTAAGAATTTGGGAGGCGGCAAGCACCAACTGATATTCAATAATTTAGATTTAACCGATGCTGGCGAGATTACTTGTGAATCTGGACAGTTGAATTCGTCATGTAAACTAAGTGTTCGTAAAGGCGAAAGCAGACCCAATATAGATTGCCCAGAGGAATTTGCTGGCCCAATTAGCGCTCCTGTTATTCTAGAAGTACCTTACAAAGGTAGTGTAGCCAATTCTGATTTGAACATACCATACACCAAAGTGGTTCCCTATCCCCTATCCCTTATAGTGCCAACTGAACTTTTTTGCCTCATGACTTACTTTTGTTTTTATTGTTTCCGTTTTTAGTTAGTGGTACTAAGCAGAGCCCGGTTGAGGCCAAGCTTATTAAGGATGGCAAACCGTTACCTGTCAAAGACGTGGAAGTTGCAATAACCGACGATAAGGTTACATTTAAAATTAAAAAACCCACACGTGACATGTCGGGTCCATATCAAATCAAATTATCGAACTCACAAGGTGAAGATGTCAAGGATGTTGTAGTGACATGTCAAGACGCACCACAGCCACCACAAGATGTTGATGTCACTGATGTTTATCAGACATCGTGTGTTGTCAATTTCAAGCGGCCAGAAGACGATGGTGGTTCTCCAATTGTTAAATATGTCATTGAAAGGCAGGATTTGAGTAAGAAACAAGCATGGGAACCAGTGGCTGAAGTGCTGCCAAATGAACCAACCTCCAAGAAAATTGAAGATTTGGTGCCAAAGAAACAGTACAGATTCCGCATACGGGCTGTTAACAAAATCGGATCATCAGATCCGGCAACATTCAAAAACTCAATACTTGCTAAAGATCCATGGGATGAACCAGGCAAACCAAAAGATGTTGATCTTACTGACTGGGACAAGGATCACGCTGATTTGAAGTGGGAAGCACCGGACAATGATGGTGGTGATCCAATTACAGGATACGTGATTGAGTATAAGGAGAAATTCTCTAACGATTGGGTTCCCGGCAAAGAAGTGCCAGGCGATGCAAGAGCTGGTACGGTAGATGGTCTGAAAGAAGGTCAACAGTATGAATTCCGTGTCCGTGCGATTAACAGAGCCGGTCCTGGTGAGCCTAGCGATAAAACAAAGGCAATCATTGCCAAGTGTCGCTTTGTCAAGCCGTTCCTTGTTGGTGATGGGCTTAAAAACATCACGGTTAAAAAGGGCCAAACTATACGATATGATATCAAATATGATGGTGAACCTGAACCGACAGCAACATGGGTTAAAGATAATGAAGACATTAAGTTTGACAAACTACGACTCTGCTTGGATCAATTGGAACGTAACTCACAGATTACAATTAAGAAAGCTTTACGTAAAGATACTGGCAAATATAAACTCTTGCTTACTAACAGCTCGGGTACAATCGAGTCCGAGGCCCAAGTTATCGTTTTAGATCGCCCATTAGCACCGGGCGGTCCATTTGAACCCGATGAAGTTCGTGCTAACCACATCAAAATGAAGTGGAAGCGTCCTGAGGACGATGGCGGCTGTGAAATAACTGGCTATGCATTAGAGCGCATGGATGAAGAAACTGGCCGTTGGATACCAGCTGGCGAAGTTGGTCCCGATGAGACATCATTTGACTTTAAGGGTCTGACACCAAACAAAAAATACAAGTTTAGAGTTAAAGCCATCAATAAGGAAGGCGAATCTGAACCACTTGAAACTACTGAGCCTATTGTGGCCAAAAATCCATACGATCCACCAAGTGCACCTGGTCAACCAGTTATCGATGACTATGACAATAAGAGTGTATCATTGAAATGGAAACGACCACCATCAGACGGAGGCCGTCCAATTCAACATTATGTTGTTGAAATGAAGGACAAATTCACGCCAACCTGGACTGAAGTCGCTAAGACTGAAGATGCAAATCCTGAATGTAAAGTTGAGGGTCTTAAAGAGAAAATGGTATATCAATTCCGTGTTCGTGCCGTCAACAAAGCCGGCCCTTCAGAACCCTCTGAACCAACTGATAACCATCTATGTAAACACAAGAACCGTAAGTACGCTTGAGTACCCCTCATTTTAACTATAATAATTATATAATTTTATAATACGTTCCAATTGCTCTGGCTTAACTCAAAATAAACGCTTCAATAAATGCAGCACTAAAGAAAAATTTTAGTTGCTTCATAACTTTGTTACTGCTTAAGTTTTTTAGCAATTTCAGATGGCTTGCAAACGCTTAAGTAATGGCATGTCCGCACTTACAGCAACCTCGATATTTATCAGCTTAAATCAAGTAAAATTCGCTTTCAATCTACGCTGCAAACCGGTTCCAAACCAGACCTTACTTTAGTATGGATTTAGAAGCAGCAAACTATTCTAAAAGCTGGTTCTTCGGTTTCGTCTCGGTTTGCAGCCTTGTTTTTAATAAAAAGTTGTATATATTTATATCGATATTACAATAATTCATGTTCTTTGAAAAAAAAAAACAGTTAAACCACAAATTGATCGTTCGACGTTTAAACGAGTTACCATTAAAAGTGGACGAACGCATAAGTGGTCCGTCGATGTTTCTGGCGAGCCAGTGCCCGAACTGCACTGGAGCTGGCGTGATGATGTGCCACTCACTACAGGCGATCGTATAAAGATCGAAAACGTTGATTACCACACAGACTTCGTTCTAACAAATGCGGTACGAAAGGATAGCGGTTTCTACACACTTAAGGCGGAAAATCGCAATGGTGTCGACCGTGAAACTGTCGAGTTAATAGTGCTGGGCAAGCCAAGTTCACCCAAAGGACCTCTGTCAGTTAGCGATGTTACTGCAACCGGTTGTAAGTTGCAATGGAAAAAACCGGAAGATGATGGCGGTGTACCAATCAAAGAGTATGTTGTCGAAAAAATGGATACTGCGACTGGCAAGTGGGTAAGAGTTGGACGCTCACCTGGTGAAAAGGAACCACCTAGTTTTGATGTAACCGGTTTGAATCCTGGCTCTGAGTATATGTTCCGCGTTTCGGCTGTGAACGAAGAAGGTGAATCCGAACCATTAACTACACTAGTAGGTGTTGTCGCCAAGGATCCATTCGATGAGCCAAACAAACCAGGCACACCTGAAGTCACTGATTACGACAATCAAAGCGTTACATTGAAATGGACAGCGCCAACAAATGATGGCGGCGCCCCGATTCAAAAATACATCATTGAAAAGAAGGACAAAAACAAGCCTGATTGGGAAAAGGCATTGGAAATACCCGGCGACCAGTTGGAAGCAACCGTTGCTGGTTTGCAAGAATATGGTGAATATCAGTTCCGTGTGGTTGCCGTTAACAAAGCCGGTCCTTCCCCGCCATCTGATGCCAGCAAGATGCAAATCGTTAAATACAAGAAATGTAAGTTTATTCCAAAGCATACAAACACAACATATATTTTAGTTCTTGAATAACATAATATGGGAGTACTTCATGTTAGCAACAGTGTTCATGGATTGAATGAAACATTCCTAGTATAAATTACTCATAAATTACACAGAGCTATACTCCACGTGCTCTAGTGCAAACATTTTGCTTTTAAGGCCGAGAGCTTGATTGTTGGTAGACTCAGTATGTATGCCCTACAAAACTTCATATCACAATTTTCCGCCTCCCTCTCATTACCCCTCAAAATGTGGTTTTCATAAAATTGCTATATCTTCTAAACTATTAAAGGTAGGAACCTGTATGCAGGCTCAGTAAATACACATCTTAAAACTGCATACTGCACAAAGCCTCTCTGGTACACCCAAAGTCAATCAAACTCATTTTTTTCGTAGATTCCACATTTGTCTTAATTTTCTTATTTTCTTAATATTTTGAACAAAGTTTTAAAATTAAAAATAATTTTTTTTGTGTCTTTTTTCATTTATTTAACATTCTAATATTGTTTAGTGAAACCACGCATTGATCGCACAAATCTTAAACCGTTACTTATTCGTGCGGGCAAGCCTATAAAATACGATATCAATGTACGTGGCGAACCAGCCCCAACGATTACTTGGTACCAAAATGACAAAGAACTTAAGCCTGAAGAGCTACCAAGCAATTGTGAAATTAAAAATGTACCGTATAACACTAAACTGTCAATAATTGATACATTGAGAAAGCATACTGGCATGTATAAGATTCGTGCTGTCAATGAACATGGTGAAGATGATGCAACTGTAGAAGTGAACATATTGGCCGCACCTGGTAAACCAAAGGGTCCACTGGCTGTTAAAGATATCACTAAGGACAGCTGCAAGTTAAAATGGCAGAAACCAGAAGATGATGGTGGTAAACCAATTACCGCCTATCAAGTAGAGAAGTTTGATAAAAAACAAGGACGTTGGGTACCGGTGGGTCGTACCTCTGGCAATGATACCGAAATTGATGTCAAGGGACTCCAAGAAGGCCATGAGTATCAGTTCCGGGTCAAGGCTATTAATGAGGAAGGCGAATCGGAGCCTTTAGAGACCGATGGCAGCATCATTGCAAAGAATCCATATGATTCTGCCACCAAGCCGGGTACACCAGTCATTGACGATTATAATGAACATATGGTTAAATTGAAATGGGAGGCGCCTAAAGATGACGGCGGTGCACCAATCACAGGATATATCATTGAAAAGAAAGACAAATTTTCACCTGTTTGGGATGAAATTCTTACTACAGATGTAAGTTCAAAGCGATAAATACATATATGATCCTTTATCAAAATTTTAAATTTGACTTCATAGACACCAGCCACAAATGCAACAGTTGAAGGACTAACTGAAGGAAATGTCTACCAATTCCGTGTACGCGCAGTTAACAAAGCAGGTCCTAGTGAACCTAGCGATGCTACCGACCCACATTTAGCTAAGCCCAGAAACTGTAAGAACAATATAATTTCTTTTTCAGGCTTGGTAATTTTTCTCCAATCGCGATATATTGAAGCGTTTATCTAAGACTTAAGCCAAAGGGCAATTTTTAAAATTATTTATTCATTTAATAACTTTTTGAAACTAATCTTGTCTCATGTAAAACTCATAGTGAAACCATCAATTAACCGCGAAAAAATGAAGCCAATCAAGTTGCGCGCAGGACAAACCGTAAAGTTCGACGTTGATGTGAAGGGCGAACCAGCACCTACGCTAACCTGGTTCTTCAAAGAAAAGGAAATTACGCCATCAGGCGTTGTTCACTTGGACAATGAAGAATATAATACAAAGCTTATTCTACTAGAGCCAACAAGAAAAGACAGCGGTGTTTATAAGCTACGCGCAGAGAACAGAAATGGCGTTGATGAAGCCGAAGTCGAAGTCACAATTTTGGATAAACCTTCAAAGCCAGAGGGACCATTGGAAGTTTCCGATGTACACAAAGAGGGCTGTAAACTCAAATGGAAGAAACCTAAAGATGATGGCGGTGTGCCAATAACTAGCTATGTCATCGAGAAAATGGACACGGCAACTGGAAAATGGGTCCCAGCTGGTTCGGTTGATCCTGAGAAAACCGAGCATGATGTTAAGGGACTTGAACCTAATCATCGCTACCAGTTCCGCATTAAAGCAGTAAATGAGGAGGGTGAATCTGAACCATTAGAGACCGAATCTGCAATCACTGCCAAGAATCCATTTGATGCATCTGCACCACCTGGATTACCTGAGATTGAGGACTGGGATGAACATCACGTCAAACTTAAATGGGAACCACCAATACGTGATGGTGGTGCACCAATTCAAAACTACATCATTGAAGTTATGGACAAAGACTCTGGTGAATTTGTGAAGGCAGCTGAAACAGATGGACCTATTTGTAAGGGTGTGGTTAAAAAATTGGAAGAAGGCCAGCAATACAAATTCCGCGTGCGTGCTGTCAACAAGGCTGGACCATCTGAGCCTTCAGAACAGACCAACTGGCATACTGCTAAACCACGTTTCCGTAAGTAAATCATTAAGATCTGTCTGATTTTATTACCTTCAGAGCTTTTCAATTCCTAATATAACGTTATTTATTTCTATCCCAAATATTTATACAGTTAAACCGCATATCGATCGCACAAATCTTAAGCCAGTTGTTGTGAAGACTGGCTTGTCAATCAGCTTGGACATAAATGTCAAAGGTGAACCAGCGCCGAAAATCGAATGGTTCTTTAAAGATCAGCCATTGGTATCCGATGAAGAATCAATTAAAATTGACAATGTTGACTACAACACAAAGTTCTTTGTAATGCGCGCAAAGCGTCCACAAAGTGGTAAATACACAATTAAAGCGACAAATGAGGTTGGAGAAGATGTTGCCGAATTAGATGTAACAGTTTTGGGTAAACCAGGTCAACCTAAGGGACCATTACAAGTAAATGACATAACCAAGCACAGCTGTAAGTTGAAATGGGAGAAACCAGAAGATGATGGTGGCGCTCCAATTGATTATTACGAAATTGAAAAGCTTGATCCTCACACTGGACAATGGTTGCCATGTGGAAAGAGCACTGAACCCGAAGCTAAAGTAATTGGCTTGCACGAGGGCAAGCCCTATAAATTCCGGGTCAAAGCTGTTAACAAAGAGGGTGAATCCGAACCATTGGAAACTGACAAACCAATTATTGCAAAGAATCCTTATGATGAGCCTGATAAGCCAGGTCGCCCTGAGCCTACAAATTGGGACAAGGACTTTGTTGATCTAGCATGGGATCCACCGAAAAGTGACGGTGGTGCACCAATACAAAAATATGTCATTCAAATGCGTGATAAGTCTGGACGCGCTTGGGTTGATGCTGGTACTGTGCCTGGGGACAAGACGAAGGGTACCGTTACCAATGTTGAAGAGGGTCATGAGTACGAATTCCGAATTGTGGCTGTAAACAAAGCTGGCCCCAGCGAACCCAGTGATGTCTCAAAATCTGTGGTTGCTAAGCCACGATTCCTCAAACCGCACATTGATCGCAAAAACTTACAAAAGAAAATTTTACGGAGTGGTCAAATGCTACACATGGAGGCTGCTGTCAAGGGCGAACCACCAGCGAAAATTACATGGACTTACAACGGCGCTGAAATCAAGACTAACGACAAAATCAAAATCGAAAATGAGGACTACAAGACAACATTTATAATGCCTAAGGTTAGGCGCGCCGACAAAGGTGTTTATACTGTCACTGCTAAAAACGATTCTGGTACTGATACAGTTGATGTTGAATTGGAAGTTCTATGCAAACCAAGCAAACCAAAAGGACCTCTGGCCGTTTCTGATGTGACTGCTGAAGGTGTACATTTGAAATGGGATAAGCCTGACGATGATGGCGGTGAACCTATTGAACACTATGTCGTTGAACGAATGGACACAGAAACAGGCAGATGGGTACCAGTTCTGACAACAAAATCACCTGAAGCCGACGTAACTGGCCTAACCGAGGGTAAAGAATATCTATTTCGTGTCAAGGCCGTTAATAGTGAAGGTGAATCTGAGCCATTAGTAACAGACGTGCCAACTACAGCAAAGAACCCCTACGATGCGGCAGACACACCAGGCAAGCCTCAGATCACCGATTGGTCGGCTAAGCACGCTGATCTTAAGTGGAGGGCACCAGAAGATGATGGCGGTGCTCCAATTACGGGCTACGTTATTGAAAAGAAGGATAATAATACTGGCAAATGGCAAAAGGTGTTGGAAACAAATACGCCCGATTGTAAAGCAAGAGTTAATGATTTAATTGAGGGCACAAAATACCAGTTCCGTGTGAAAGCAGTGAACAAAGCTGGTCAAAGTAAACCATCCGAAGCATCCGATCAAATGACAGCCAAGGATCGTTTTGCTCCACCTAAGATTGATCGTACCAACATTAAGGATGTTACGGTAAAAGCTGGCCAACATGTACGCTATGACATTAAAGTATCTGGCGAACCACCTGCAACGAAGACGTGGTTCCACAATAAAGCTCGTATCGAAGATGACGAATTCAATATTGACATGGAATCGTATCGTACAAAATTGGCTATACCATTTGCGAAGAGAGCACACACCGGCAAATACACAATTAAGGCTGAGAATGATTCTGGTCACGATGAAGCCACTTTCGAAATCACAATATTAGACAAGCCTGCGCCACCTGAGGGTCCTTTGAGAGTCACAGATGTGCATAAAGAGGGTTGTAAGCTTAAGTGGAATCCCCCACTTGACGACGGCGGCTTGCCGATTGAACATTACGTCGTTGAAAAGATGGATGTTGAAACCGGTCGCTGGATGCCATCTGGTCGGTTTAAGGAACCATTTGCTGAATTAAATAATTTAGAACCTGGACATGAATACAAATTCAGAGTTTTAGCTGTTAATACAGAAGGTGAATCTGAGCCGTTGAATGGAGATCATTCAATAATTGCTAAAAATCCCTTCGACGAACCTGGTAAACCAGGTAAACCAGAAGCTGTTGACTGGGATAAGGACCATGTAGATTTGGTATGGCGACCACCACTTAATGATGGTGGTTCGCCAATTACTGGCTACGTAGTTGAAAAACGCGAGAAAGGCAGCGACAAATGGATCAAAGGAGCTGAAATATCAGCGCCCTCTTTGGGCGATGAATGTAAAGCAACAGTGCCAAATCTTGACGAAAACTGTGAATATGAATTCCGTGTTAAAGCAATTAATGCAGCTGGCCCTGGCACACCTTCCGATATAAGCGACTCTGTCATAACCAAACCAAGAAAGTGTAAGTGAATTTTTTGCTTTAACTAGAGACACTATTTTGAATTAATAATAACTATATAACTAACTGTGTGATTTATCCTTAAAGTGGCACCTAAAATTGACAGACGAAACATTCGCACCTACAATGTTAAAGCTGGCGAGCCTATATTTTTGGACATTAAAGTTACTGGCGAACCAGCTCCTGATGTTCAATGGTCGCAAAATAGCAAATCTATTCAATCTACGTCAGTCTCTCGCATTGAAAATGTTCCTTACAACACGAAATATATTAATAGCAATCCTGAAAGAAAAGACACTGGCCTGTATAAAATTGTTGCACATAACTTGTACGGTCAAGACCAAGTTGAATTCCAAATTAATATTATAAGTAAGTGACAACACATTAGTTAGTGTTATAGAACTTTCATCCAATTTACTTTGTTTTATTTTAGCAAAACCAAGTAAACCTGAAGGACCTTTGGAAGTTTCCGATATTCATAAAGAAGGTTGCAAACTTAAATGGAAGAAGCCAAAAGATGACGGTGGCGAGCCAATTGAGAGCTATCTTGTCGAGAAATTCGATCCTGAGACAGGAGTTTGGGTACCAGTTGGTAAAAGTGATGTACCTGAGTTTAACGTGGATGGCTTAATACCTGGACATGAGTATAAGTTCCGTGTTAAAGCAGTGAACAAGGAAGGTGAATCCGAGCCACTCGAAACTTTTGGTTCGATTGTTGCCAAGGACCCATTCAGTAAGTAACTTATTTTCATATAAGTTGTATATAATACTACATCTTTCAATATATAAGTTCCGTTGGAGCGCTGTTAATAAGTTCAACACACTACCACATATTCATAAAAATATCAATCATACATCAATTCCATAAAAATATTAATATTTTATTTTTTTTAGCTGCTCCAACAAAGCCTGGTGCCCCAGAACCCACAGACTGGACAGCAAACAAGGTAGAACTCGCATGGCCAGAGCCGGCTAGTGATGGAGGTTCTCCTATTACTGGATACATCATTGAAATGAAAGATAAATACAGTCCAATGTGGGAGAAGGCAGTGGAAACAGATTCACCAACACCAGTCGCTACTGTACCCGGCCTAATTGAGGGCAATGAGTATCAATTCCGTGTTATTGCTGTGAACAAAGGCGGTCAGTCGGAGCCATCCGATCCAAGCAAAACGTTTATTGCAAGACCACGCTATCTTGCTCCCAAAATCGATCGACGCAATCTGCGCGATGTAAAAATATCGTCGGGCACTGCTCTCAAATTAGATGCAAACATTATTGGAGAACCAGCACCAAAGGTTGAATGGAAATTTTCAAATTATCCACTATCGTCTGGCAAAAATGTTACAATTGAAACTCCCGACTATTATACTAAATTGGTGATAAGACCAACGCAACGCAGTGATTCTGGTGAATATTTAGTGACGGCTACCAACAGTTCAGGAAAAGACAGCGTTCTTATTAATGTCATCATCACTGACAAGCCAACGCCACCAAATGGACCATTACAAGTGTCTGATGTACACAAGGAGGGTTGTCACCTTAAATGGAAACGACCAAGCGATGATGGTGGCACTCCAATAGAATACTTCCAAATCGATAAACTGGATCCAGAAACCGGCTGCTGGACACCATGCTGCCGCTCAACTGAACCACAAGCTGATGTAACCGGCTTAACACCTGGAAATGAGTATAAGTTCCGTGTATCAGCAGTCAATGCTGAAGGAGAGTCTGCACCATTAGTAGGAGAAGAATCAATTATTGCCAAAAATCCATTTGATGAGCCTGGAAAACCAGAAAATCTTAGAGCCACAGATTGGGATAAGGATCACATTGACTTGGCATGGACACCACCGCTAAATGATGGCGGCTCGCCTATTACTGGTTATTTGGTTGAGAAGAAAGACAAATATGGTCACTGGGAAAAAGCATTGGAAGTACCTGCTGATCAATGCAAGGCAACTGTACCAGATTTAACCGAAGGAGAGGCGTATGAATTCCGTGTTTCTGCTATTAATGAAGCTGGACCAGGTGAACCATCAGACGCCACACCGCCAATTGTTGCTAAACAACGGAACAAGGCGCCACTTATTGATCGCACTAATCTTATTGAAGTACGCATCAAAGCAGGTCAATCGTTCACATTTGACTGCAAAGTTTCTGGCGAACCAGCACCAAAGACGAAGTGGCTCCTGAAGAAGCGCGAATTAACAACCAAAGACAACGTTAAAGTAAATCATGTTGATTACAACACCAAATTAAAGGTGGCAAGTGCTACACGTGCCGATTCCGGACTTTACACGGTACATGCCGAAAATGCAAACGGTGAAGATAGTGCTGATGTTAAAGTTACCGTTATCGACAAACCTTCTCCTCCGAATGGTCCGCTCAAAGTTGAAGACGTTACCGCCGAAGGATGCAACCTTAAATGGAGTCCACCAGATGATGATGGCGGCCAACCTATCGAAAATTATGTTATTGAAAAGTTGGATGAAATTACTGGCAGATGGGTGCCAGCGGGTGAAACTGACGGTCCAACAACTAACTTCAAAGTTAAGGGACTTACACCTGGCCATAAGTATAAATTTAGAGTACGTGCCAAGAACCGTCAGGGTACATCTGAACCGCTGACTACGCCACACTCAACTGAAGCTAAAAACCCCTACGATGAACCTACGAAGCCTGGAAAACCTGTCATTAAGGACTACGATACTGACTTTGTTGATTTGGAATGGGCCCGGCCAGAAAGTGATGGTGGCTCGCCAATAACCGGATATGTTATTGAAAAACGTGACAAATATTCTCCAGACTGGGAACCATGTGCAGAAGTTGAAGGTGACACAACTACAGGTCATGTACCTAATCTTATTGAAGGAGTCAAGTATGAGTTCCGTGTACGTGCCGTCAACAAAGCCGGTCCAGGTACACCTAGTGATGCCACAGAGCCTCATATTGCCCGCGCTAAAAATCTTGCACCTAAAATTGATCGCAACTTTATGCTGGATATTAAAATACGTGCTGGTCATACATTCGACTTTGATGTTCCAGTCATCGGCGAACCAATTCCCACAAAAGAATGGTCACATGAAGACAATTTTGTTATAAACACCGACCGCATTAAAATCACAAATGAAGATTACCGCACTAAGCTTCGTATAGTCGACGCCAAACGTGTTGACACTGGTGCCTATACACTTGTAGCGCGCAACATTAATGGTGTTGACAAGCATACCGTTAAGGTTACAGTCTTAGATGTACCCTCAGCTCCAGAAGGACCTCTGCGTCCAGATGACATTACTAAGAACTCAATGACACTACGCTGGCGGCCACCTAAAGATGATGGTGGCTCTGAAATTACCCACTACATTGTCGAGAAAATGGACAATGAAGGAATGCGCTGGGTACCTGTTGGAGAATGTGCTGATACACAAATACGAGCTGACAATCTTATTGAAAATCATGACTATAATTTCAGAGTGCGCGCTGTAAATAAACAAGGACAGTCGCAACCACTAGCCACAAGTCAAGCAATAACCGCTAAAGATCCTTACTCACGACCAGATAAGCCAGGACAACCAAAAGCAACTGATTGGGGCAAAGATTTCGTTGATTTGGAATGGGCTGCACCCAAGCGCGACGGTGGTGCGCCAGTTACGGGCTATATTATTGAAAAGCGACCCAAGTTTGGCCAATGGGAACGTGCCCTCGAAGTGCCTGGTGATGCCACAAAGGCACATATTCCTAATTTAACCGATGGTGGCGAATACGAGTTCCGTGTTATTGCTGTTAACCGAGGAGGACACAGTGACCCATCTGATCCATCAAGCTCGGTTATTTGTAAACCACGCTTTTTGGCACCATACTTCGACAAATCACTCATGGAAGACATCACAGTGCATGCTGGAAAACGCTTGGGCTGGACGTTACCAATTGAGGCCTCACCAAAACCAACGATTAAATGGTTATTCAATGGCAAAGAAATTGAGCCCAGCCCACGTGTGGACATAAATCTCTTCCAGAATGAATTAACTTTCGAAATACCTTCTGCATTGCGTAGTGACGAAGGTCGCTACACTGTCATACTTAAAAATGAGCATGGCTCATTTGATGCATCGGCACATGCCACAGTTTTGGATCGCCCGTCACCACCAATTGGTCCTCTAGATATATCCAAAATTACCAGAGATGGTTGTCATTTGGCTTGGCATGTACCAGAAGACGATGGTGGCTCACCTATACTACATTACGTCATTGAAAAAATGGACTTATCTCGTGGTACTTGGTCCGATGCTGGTATGAGTACCCATCCTGTACACGATGTTACAAGATTAATTCATCGCAAAGAATACTTATTCCGTGTTAAGGCCGTAAATGCTATTGGCGAGTCCGAGCCTTTGGAAGCTAATAAGAGCATTATAGCCAAAAATGAATTTGACGAACCTGATGCACCTGGTAAACCAAACATTACAGATTGGGATCGTGATCACGTTGACTTGCAATGGGCGTCACCTAAGTCAGATGGTGGTGCTCCCCTTACAGAATATATTATTCAAAAGAAAGAGAAGGGAAGTCCATACTGGGTTAATGTGCTGCATGTTCCACCAAACAAAAATACTGCTACTGTACCTGAGCTAGTAGAAGGTCAAGAATACGAATTCCGTGTTATTGCTGCCAATCAAGCGGGACAATCGGAACCATCTGAACCGTCTGATATGATAATGGCAAAACCACGCTACTTGCCACCTAAGATTATAACGCCACTTAAAGAAGTACGCATTAAGGCTGGTCTCATTTTCCATGTGGATATTGATTTCATTGGTGAGCCAGCACCTGAAGTAACCTGGACACAAAATAATAACCCATTGAAGTCAAATGATCGCTCAACAATAACTTCTATTGGTCACCATACAGTTGTACATACCGTTAACTGTCAAAGAGGAGATTCAGGCACTTATCATTTACTGCTACGTAACGATTCCGGTATTGATGAGGGTAGCTTTGAACTGGTCGTTCTGGATCGTCCAGGACCGCCAGAAGGTCCAATGGAATATGAAGAGATCACGGCAAATTCAGTGACCGTTTCATGGAAACCACCAAAGGACAATGGCGGCTCTGAAATTTCAGCGTATGTAATTGAAAAACGTGATTTGACACATGGTGGTGGTTGGGTGCCTGCGGTAACATACGTTAACGCGAAGTATAATCATGCTGTTGTGCCCCGACTTTTGGAAGGTACTAAATATGAATTTAGAGTGATGGCTGAAAACTTACAAGGACGTTCAGATCCATTAACATCCGAACAACCTGTAATTGCTAAGAACCAGTACACTGTTCCTGGTACACCTGGAAAACCAGAAGCTACCGACAGCGATAAGGATCACATTTCAATTAAGTGGAAACAGCCAATTAGTAATGGCG
This sequence comes from Phortica magna, assembly GCA_037044515.1. Lineage (NCBI taxonomy): Eukaryota > Metazoa > Arthropoda > Insecta > Diptera > Drosophilidae > Phortica > Phortica magna. The sequence continues at coordinate 112,761 of JBAMBP010002629.1, forward strand.
GCTCGCCTATTCTTGGATATGACATTGAACGTCGTGATGTAACCACTGGTCGCTGGATCAAGATAAACGGTGAACCAATACCAACCACAGAATATACAGATGAACGGGTAACAGCAGGCCATCAATATCAATATAGAGTATCAGCTGTAAATGCCGCTGGCAACAGTAAGCCCTCAGAGCCTTCTTCACCATTCTATGCACGTCCAATGCGTGAGAAACCACGACTATACTTGGAAGGCCTGGTTGGCAGACGCGTTAAGGTTCGTGCTGGCGAGCCTGTTAATATAAATATACCAATATCTGGTGCACCCACACCAACTATCGAGTGGAAACGTGGTGAAGCTAAATTGAGTGAAACCAACAGAATTTCCCAAGATACAAATTCTGAACGGACAATTTTCCGCATTGATGACTCCACAAGACAAGATGGTGGCAAGTACACAATTACTGCAACTAATGAATTCGGCAAAGAATCGGCCGATATCGAAGTTATTGTGGTTGACAAGCCGACCCCACCGGAAGGTCCACTCACCTATACTGAGACAGCGCCTGATCATATATCTCTCCAATGGAATCCACCCAAAGATAACGGTGGTAGCGATATTACCGGTTATGTTATTGAATTTGCTGAATATGGTGTTGATGATTGGAAGCCGGTGCCCGGCTACTGTCCAAAGACTAACTATACTGTCAAGGGCTTAACTGAAGGTAAAAAGTATGTCTTCAGGGTAAGAGCCGAAAACATTTACGGAGTTTCCGAACCACTTGATGGCAAGCCTGTTGTTGCGAAATCGCCATTCGATCCGCCAGATGCACCAAGCCAACCACAAGTCGTTGCTTACTCGCCAAATTCAGCGAGCTTGGAATGGCATCCACCCGAGTCTTGTGGTGGTAAGCCAATAACTGGTTATATAGTTGAACGCCGAGAACGTGGGGGCGAATGGATAAAATGCAATAATTATCCAACACCTAATACCAGTTATACTGTACCAGACTTACGTGAAGGTGGCCGTTATGAATTCAGAGTAATAGCCGTAAATGAAGCTGGTCCTGGTAAACCATCTAAGCCTTCAGATCCAATAACAGCCGAACTGCAACGCTATAAGCCAGATCCACCAGAACCACCAAAACCAGATCGCATTACCAAGGACAGTGTCACATTGTCATGGCGTCCACCCCGTAATGATGGTAAATCGAAGATCAAGGGTTACTATTTGGAAATCAAACCAAAGAACTCTAAAGACTGGAAGCCAGTCAATGAATTGCCAATTAGCGGCACTGTCTATACTGTGCCAAATCTTAAGGAAGGTGAAGAATACTCCTTTAGAGTTATAGCCGAAAATGACGTCGGACGTTCGCTACCATCCAAACCATCCCAGCCAATCACTATTGAGGAACAACCGAATAAACCATGCATGGATCTTGGTGGTGTCCGTGATATAGTATGTCGCGCCGGCGATGACTTTAGTATTCATGTACCGTATGTAGCCTTCCCCAAACCAACAGCTTACTGGTATGCCAATGATACAATACTTGGTGATGATGATCAGAGAATGCATCAACTTCTAACTGACGATAGCGCTTCGTTTGTTGTTAAAAATTCAAAGCGTACAGATTCAGGACAGTATCGTTTGCAACTGAAGAATCCACATGGCTTCGATACAGCAACAATTAATGTTAAAGTATTGGATCGTCCAAAACCACCAACTAATTTACGTGCAGATGAGTTTGCCGGTGATGCACTTACATTGTACTGGAATCCACCTAAAGACGATGGTGGCTCACCAATAACAAATTATATTATTGAAAAGAAAGAAGCTCGTTCATCGACATGGACGAAGGTAAGCAGTTTCTGTACCGTACCATTTGTTCGAGTACGTAACTTGGCAATCGGCAAAGAATACGATTTCCGTGTTATTGCTGAAAACAAATATGGTCAATCAGACCCAGCCAATACGTCCGAGCCCATTCGCGCTAGACATCCATTCGATGTCCCTAACGCGCCCGGTATACCAAGAGGCATTGATTCAACCGAAGATAGCATCACAATTGCCTGGGCCAAACCAAGACATGATGGTGGTTCGCCAATTACAGGTTACATTATTGAAAAGCGATTGCTTAGCGAAGATAAATGGACTAAGGCAGTACATGCCCTTTGCCCTGATCTTACCTGCAAAATACCAAATCTTATTGAAAACGCAGAATACGAATTTAGAGTTGCGGCAGTTAACGCAGCTGGCCAATCGCCATATAGTGCATCCAGCGATCCAATATATTGCCGCCGACCACCACATGCTCCAAAGATTACTTCCGACTTGTCCATCCGCGATATGACTGTCATTGCTGGTGAGGAATTCCATATTACCGTACCATATCATGCAAATCCACGGCCAACACCCAACTGGACTATTAACGGCCTTGACGTGGCTCAAAATGAACGTATTCGTTTCGAAACAGACGACTTTACTTCCGTCTACTACAATAAATGTGCTAAGCGTTCGGAAACTGGTTCATACACAATTACACTGACAAATGATAAAGGTTCAGACACTGCTGCGTGCCACGTTACCGTTGTTGATAAGCCCGGCCCGCCGCAAGGACCATTGAATGCCTATGACATAACACCTGATACTTGCACTTTGGCATGGAAGACGCCACTAGATGACGGTGGTTCACCTATTACAAATTATGTCGTTGAAAAATTAGACAACAGTGGCACCTGGGTAAAGGTAAGCAGCTTCGTACGTAATACACACTACGATGTTATGGGCTTGGAACCAAACCATAAATACCACTTCCGTGTTCGCGCTGAAAACCAATATGGTCTTTCGGAACCACTTGATATGCCAGAGCCTGTTATAGCCAAATACCAATTCACTGTGCCAGACGCACCTAGCCAACCAAAGGTTATTGATTGGGATTCTGGAAATGTAACATTGATTTGGACCCGACCAAGCAGTGATGGCGGATCTCGTATTCAAGGCTATCAAATTGAATATCGCGATATTGTAAATGACTCGTCATGGAATACGTACGAGTACTTGATTAAGGACACCAAATATCAGCTTTACAATCTAACAAATGGTAGTGAATATGAATTCCGTATCAAAGCAAAGAACGCTGCCGGTTACAGTAAACCGTCACCACCATCATTACGATTCAAACTTAAAGGCAAATTTAATGTTCCATCGCCTCCTGGAACACCACAGGTAACAAAGGTCGGAAAGAACTATGTTGATCTCAAATGGGAGAAACCTGTTAGTGATGGCGGCTCACGCATTACTGGCTATATCATTGAACGACGAGATATCGGTGGTGCCGTTTGGGTCAAATGCAATGATTACAATGTCATGGATACTGAATATACTGTTATAAACCTCATAGAAATGGGTGATTATGAGTTCCGTGTATTTGCTGTTAATGCTGCCGGCCGCTCAGAGCCAAGTTCATGCACTATGCCAATTAAGGTATGTGAAGTGTTGGGTGGTGAAAAACCTGAATGGGTGACACGTCTTCAAGATCGGGTTGCACCTTGCGGTAAAGACTTTACACTGCAATGTGCTGCATCTGGTAAGCCCTCACCAGCTGCCAGATGGTTGCGTAATGGAAAAGAGATACAAATGGGCGGTGGCCGTATAACATGTGACAGCAAAGATGGTGTTTTCAGACTTCATATTTCGAATGTACAATCCGGCGATGAAGGCGATTACACCTGCGAAGCAATTAATTCCCTTGGATTTGTACACACTTCCGGTTATTTGAAGATCGGTTCGCCACCAGTTATAAACAGATGTCCCAATGAGTTATATTTGCCAGAAGGTGACAATACCAAAATCAAAATCTATTATTCTGGGGATCAACCATTATCAGTTAAAATTACTAAAAACAACGAAGTTATATCAGACAATAAGGATGAGTCACACTTCAAGTTTACCGTTTTTGATGATTACATTGTTATATTCATTCGCGACATTGAAAAGAATGACGCCGGTCTATATCAAATCGAATTAAGTAACGATTCGGGCGTAGCAACTGGACAGTTTGATGTCAGAATTACTGGTTTGCCATCGGCCCCTGTTGGACCAATGGGTATTTCCCATATCAACAAGCATTCGTGTACTTTGGCCTGGCGCCCACCAGCATATGATGGCGGTCTACGAGTTACACATTACGTTGTTGAACGTAAGGATGTCTCATCACCACACTGGATTACCGTTTCTAGTTTCTGCAAGGATACTAACTTCAATGTACAAGGCCTAATTGAAAACCAAGAATATATATTCCGTGTAATGGCTGTTAATGAGAATGGCATGGGTCCAGCATTAGAAGGCTTGAATCCAATTCGCGCTAAGGCACCCATCGATCCACCTTCACCACCAGGCATACCGAAGATCTCCGAAATCGGTGAGGACTTTGTGCATTTGGAATGGGACAGACCCGAATCGGATGGCGGTGCTCACATTCAAGGTTATTGGATTGACAAACGTGAAGTTGGCAGCAACACATGGCAACGTGTAAATGTTACCATTTGTGCTACCACACAAATCAATTGCCCCAATTTGATCGAAGGACGCCAATATGAATTCCGTGTCTTTGCTCAGAATGAGGCTGGTTTGTCAAAGGAATCAACCGCATCACAAGCGGTCAAGATTATCGATCCAAAGGCGGCAACGCCTCCACTGATTGTGAAACCGCTACGCGATGCCAACTGCATACAGAATCACAATGCACAGTTCACTTGCACCATTACCGGTGTGCCCAAGCCAGCGATTACCTGGTACAAGGGTGCACGTGAAATCACAAGCGGTGCCCGTTATCACATTTATGCTGAAGGTGATAACTATTTCCTTAATATAAACGATGTCTTTGGTGAAGACGCTGATGAGTATGTGTGCCGTGCTGTTAACAAAGCTGGTGCGAAATCAACTCGTGCGGCTCTTGCTATAATGAGTAAGTCATTATTATCACTTTTTTTCATTTATGTAGAACATTGCTTTAACGCAAATGCTTTTTCTTCCAGCTGCACCTAAACTGAATGTACCACCACGATTCCGTGACACAGCCTATTTCGACAAGGGTGAAAATGTTGTTATTAAAATACCGTTTACCGGTTTCCCCAAACCACGCATCCATTGGGTGCGTGAGGGAGAAAATATCGAATCCGGTGGCCATTATCATGTCGAAGTTAAAGAACGTCATGCGATTCTAACGATACGTGATGGTTCAAGGTTAGATTCCGGACCATACAGAATTACAGCTGAAAATGAACTTGGTTCCGATACAGCAATCATCAAAGTTCAAATCAGCGATCGACCCGATCCACCACGCTTCCCATTGGTTGAGAGTATCGGCAGTGATTCGCTGTCGCTTAGCTGGAAGGCTCCAGTTTGGGATGGCGGCAGTGACATTACAAATTATTTAGTTGAACGTAAGGAACATCCAATGTCATCATGGATTCGTGTGGGTAACACACGTTTTACATCGATGGCCGTTTCTGGACTCACGCCAGGAAAGGAATATGAATTCCGCATATTTGCTGACAATGTATATGGACGGTCTGATCCATCCGAGGTCAGCACAATCATAAAAACAAAGGATGTTATTAAGAAGAAACCAAAGGAACGTAAATGGGAAGTTGACGAAAATGGCAAGAGAATTCGCGGTAAGGCCGACGGCCCAATTAAAGACTACGACTCATATGTGTTTGACATTTACTCCAAATTTGTTCCACAACCTGTCGAAATCTCACAACAAAGTGTTTATGATAAATATGACATTCTCGAAGAAATTGGCACTGGAGCTTTCGGCGTCGTGCATCGTTGCCGTGAAAGAAGCACTGGCAACATCTTTGCAGCCAAATTTATACCAGTGTCGCATGCTATCGAAAAAGATCTAATACGTCGCGAAATCGATATTATGAATCAGTTGCATCATCAGAAATTAATTAACTTACATGATGCTTTTGAGGATGACGACGAAATGGTCTTGATACTCGAATTGTAAGTATAATTTGAGCATAAATCATTCATCAGACACCAATTTGAAATTATTCATTTACTTTTTCGCAGCTTATCCGGTGGCGAACTATTTGAACGAATTACTGCCGAAAATTATGTAATGACCGAAGCGGAAGTTATCAACTACATGCGTCAAATTTGTGAAGGCATCAGACATATGCATGAAAAGAACATTATTCACTTAGATATCAAACCTGAAAACATTATGTGTCAAACGCGTACAAGTACCAACGTAAAGCTTATTGACTTCGGTCTAGCGACACGTTTGGATCCAAATGAGGTTGTAAAGATAACGACTGGCACCGCAGAATTTGCAGCGCCAGAAATTGTTAATCGCGAACCTGTTGGCTTCTATACGGATATGTGGGCGACTGGCGTATTAGCTTATGTATTGTAAGTAAAGGCTTTCTTAACTTATAAATTAACTTAGAATAATGAGGTTTTTGAATCTATAAACGTTATTGTTTTACAGGTTGAGTGGATTATCGCCATTTGCCGGTGACAATGATGTCCAAACACTTAAGAATGTAAAGGCGTGTGATTGGGACTTCGATGAAGGCGCGTTCCGACACATCTCTGAAGAAGGCAAAGATTTCATACGCAAACTGCTTTTAGGCAATAAGGAAAAGCGCATGACAGCACATGAGTGCCTTCTGCATCCTTGGTTGACCGGTGACCATAGCGATCGTACCCAGAAGATCGCACGCGATCGCTATTTGGCTTATCGTGACAAGTTGCGCAAGAAGTATGAAGACTTTGAGAAGTACTTACTGCCAATTGGACGCCTCTCAGAATATTCATCGCTACGTAAATTACTGATGGAGAAATATAAGATACATGACGCTGTGTTCGATCGTAGACAAGCAGCACCACGGTTCGTCATACGTCCCTCATCGCAATTCTGCTATGAGGGCCAAAGCGTTAAGTTCTACTGCCGTTGCATTGCAATTGCCACGCCTACGCTAACCTGGTCCCATAACAATGTCGAACTAAGACAGAGCGTCAAATTCATGAAGCGTTATGCGGCTGACGATTATTACTTTATCATAAATCGTGTAAAGCTTGAAGATCGCGGGGAATATATAATACGTGCTGAAAATCATTATGGTTCACGTGAGGAAGTCGTCTTTTTGAATGTCCATCCACTGCCAAAAGAGCAACCAAGATATCGTACTGAATCAACGCCGATCCGTCGTCGTGAACCGCTGCCTTATACATTCTGGCAAGAAGAATCAGAATCGGCGCCTAGTTTTACATTCCTGCTGCGTCCACGTGTTATGCAAGCCCGTGATACTTGCAAGCTACTGTGCTGTCTAAGCGGTAAACCTGTACCTACGGTCAAATGGTACAAAGATGGCCGTGAACTAAGCAAATATGAGTACTCAATGACGCACTCAGATGGCGTTGTCACAATGGAGATTATTGACTGTAAGCCCTCCGACTCTGGCAAATATAGTTGCAAAGCAACAAACTGCCATGGCACCGATGATACCGAATGTGTTGTTATCGTAGAAGGTGAGTAAAGTGCTCAAACATTTCTTTCAAAGTACTTTTTTTTGCAAATTTAATACACATAAATACGCAAAAATAAAAATACATTCCATTCGAAGATACGTTCTTGAAATTCAGCAATCAATCAACTCTAATAAATGCATATATACATATGTTATAATATAAAAATTAATAATCTTTCGTAGGAGAATGGGTTACGCCTGAGCAGGCAGAACTAGCTCATAATTTCCTATACTCAGGAGGTAATATTCTCAAAAAGTATATTTATAAAATATTGTATGCAAACTCCTAAAAACCAATAAAAAAGACAGTTTTCACCCTAATAAGTACAAATTACTAAAAATATTTTATATTTAAACCCTTTGAATGCTATTAACAGGGTGCGCCACATTAAGCAAGCTCTTTTGTCTAAAAAAAAGCATTAAAC
>JBAMBP010002633.1:0-35000 GCA_037044515.1 Phortica magna
AACATGTATTACATTTTTTTAAGGGAATTGTATTTATTACTAAAATGAATTACAATAAAGATGGTTTTGTACCAAAATTTTGAAAAATTATAAAATGATTTTTACTTAATTTTTTTTTGTTTTGCGCATGTGTGTGTGCGTGTAATAAGTATGCATAGTAAAGCAAAAAATTAATAATCTAATAAAAAAAAAGTTTTGTAAAACAAATCTATTAATCATCCGAAGAGGATGCATCATCCGTGATCCGGAAACGACTATCACGCATGATTGTGAACACAGTCAACAACCTTCCCGTCACGTCCTCGATCTCCTTTCTCTTACTGTTGCACTTGCGATATTTCTGATCCATTGCTTCTAGTATTGCCTCGAACTTCGACTGAAAGCTGCTAACACCATTCTTTATTATACTCTCGATGTCCGACCAAATAAAATGAAAGGCCTTGCGGTGGTTTTTAATGTAAAGGCAGAACTCTGGCTGGAGATTCTTTGACTCTACGAGATCCGCCAGGCACGAGATCGAGCACAGCTTGCTCAGCTTCACTATAGCCCTCCTGGCTGAGACCTCCGGTACTAGCTCCAGTGCCGGCAGTGAATTTGAGTCCGATTCCGAATCCGATTCCGAACAGAACTCACGTTTGCCAAGGCATACGTCGATAGTTATTTTTTTTTCAATTGTCATTTTTATGTTTTTCTTGAAAACTATTTTTTTTTCGGTCGTGCACGAAATTCTTTTCATTTTGAGTTCTTGTGACTTGCTCTGATTGAACGATTGAATTTGAGTGAGAAACTTTTTCTTTGAAAGCACAAAGCCAACTGTGATGAAAGAATCAACTGGAATGCCTAATGACGTGTACATATGCGTGTTAAAACGACCTATGTTACACGGCCTTATGTGAAAACATAGGCTAACCTAATGCTGAAAGGCAGAAGCGAAGCTTCAACTGTCAAAGGTAACTCGATGATTGCACAAATCGGTGTCTATATGGACGCTGTTGAAGCATTTATGTATGTATACGAGTACAGGGCGAGCGTGAATGTTGGCCCGGCCACAGGCAAACCTCACATTGATGGCTGAAAACGTCGAATGCAAAGTAGCGGAAATTAATATGCGCTGAAATCAAAGGTGGCTGTGCGGCGCAGAGACACACGCGTTGCTGGCGCCCGCATTGCGTATGCACAACTGCACTGAACTGGTGTGGAGGGGCGGGGAGGGGAGTGGTGTCATGTGCTGGCTAAGCGACCCCTTTTGCAAAGGGGAAAAAAGCAGAGACATAAAAGGGTTGCGCAACCAACTGCGCAGTGAAATCAAGTGCAGCAGTTAAAATAATTTAACCACGCATCAATTTAGTTAATGGCCATGCAGATGGAAGACCTTAAAGCCATGTTGGGGTGCTGACGCATGGCGCACGAGGGGCAACGAAGGTCCGGGGCAGTGCAGGGCAGTATGTGTTGAAGCACGGTCGCTGGCACTTTTTACACGTATTTTGTTTTTGTGGCGTGACTGGCGTGAGTGGCGTGAGTGGCGTGAGTGGCGTGAGTGGCAGAGTCATCCGCACACGTGACCGCAACAGTTGCAGTTGCAGTTTGTTTGCTGGCAACGGAAATAACTGTTCATTGTATAACCGTGCAACAGTACAGCTTGGTTGAGTAAGTCCGTCTGTCCGTCTGTGTGTGTGTGTATGTGTGTGTGTGTGTGTGCTGCACCTGCGACGATATTTCACCGTTCACGCATCGTCGCTTGCACTCATTTAGTGTAAATTTCATAGTCATGCCATTTATTTAGTTCGTACTACAACAGCAACAACAACAACAGCAACAACAATAACAACAACAACAACAATAACTGACACTATTCACAATAAATGCTTTTCAAATGCCACAAATATAAATAGGAAAAATTGCCAGTCATGCAACCGCCAACATTCACGCAAGCCAGTGTTGTTCAACTATCGATAAACGCTTGTTTGCACTATCGATTGTTATGCATATAAACTATCGTTTGTGTGCGTGCGTTCGTTCAAAGCAAAATAATCATTTCTATTTTACTACAATATTCAAAAGCTTTGTTGTTGTTGTTGTTGCCGTTGCATTGCAATAAATTATAATTAAAATTTGTGGTTTTTATTGTGCTTCTTCTTGTTTGCTTTGCAATTATACGTTTCAACTGAACTGAACTTTTCATAAAGTCAGATTTGTGCAATCAAATTTCGTTATGTACTTTTCACTCATGTTCACTCGAACGTGCAAAAAAGGCCGAGCAAAAAAGAAAACCAGCGCAACCAAAATGAAAGAGAAAATATGTTTTTTTATTGCAGCATTTTTCACTTACACACACACACACGCACGCACACATGTGCAAACACAAACAATCAGAGTCAAACGCACGTGTCTAAGCAATTGCGTCGTGGCAGCACAAGCGGAAGTGAACTTTTGTGCGATGCTCATGTTCATTTCCGGTTCGCGTTGTTGTTGTTGCTGTTGTTGTTGTTGCTGACGCTGGCATGCCAATAACTTTGACTGTCAGCGAATTCGTTGAAATTTTCAGGTTTCGTGATCACTCTATAAACTAACACTGTCTGTGTGTGTGCATGTGCGTGTGCGTGCGTGTGTGTGTGTGTGTGTTAATTAATGTTGGCCTGCAAATTTGCTGTTTTTTAATTTTGAGCCTTAAAAGTGTTTTGAAAAGTTATGAGTTTTCAATTCAATTATTTGTCTGTTTTTGGATTTTTAATTGAGAAATTTTATTTAATAAGTTACCGTTTTATAAACGTAATAACCGTTTTATAACCGTTACATAACCGTTTTCAAGTCTCTAATTCAAGATGCATTAGTATTTAAAAGTCTTTATTCATCATTATTATACATTATTCAATAAATTTCACATAACCCTTTCTCTTTCTTTTTTTTTGTTTTGCGCATGTGTGTGTGCGTGTAATAAGTATGCATAGTAAAAAATGCATAAATAATGTGTACATATGAGTGCTAAAATGACCTATGTTACACGGTCTTATATGAAAACATAGGCTAACATAATGCTGAAAGGCAAATAAGTGAAATGTCATAATGCCAGTGTTGAACAATTGCAACGAGAAAAACATGTATTACATTTTTTTAAGGGAATTGTATTTATTACTAAAATGAATTACAATAAAGATGGTTTTGTACCAAAATTTTGAAAAATTATAAAATGATTTTTACCGTTCATAACCGTTTCATTACCGTTTCATAACCGTTTCAGCCTTCATTAATAGCATTCAAACTGTTTCATAAGCGCTTCATCAATTGCAATTGCCTCAAGTGATGCATTTCAGGCCATCAGGCCATCACTTAACATGGCCAACAACAATTAATGCACACATTTCGAACATCTTGAACTGTTTCATAATTCCCGTTATGAAGCGCATCTTAATCAAGCATAAAATTAGCCATGCCATTTTTAATTGTCATTCTGTTTACAGATTCTTCAATATGTCCTTCTTTTTATACATATATAATAAGTTGTTGTTGTTGTTGTTACTGGCAATTGAAAGTGCAATCGCTCAGAAGCAAGTTCGCTTGAGTTCGTTAACGGTACTTTTGATCTGGAGCGTTGAAGAAGAGTTGTGCGTAAGAGACTGAAATTGTTGCAATTTAAATTGTATAATTCTTATGTGCAAATGTTTTAATTAAATCACAGATTTATGCAGTTTTGTTGTTGCTATTGTTGTTGTTGTTGTTGTTGTTGTTTCATGCATTTCAATAAATGCTTTCAATAAAACAATTCTGATATAAATGATTAAAATGATTATTTCTGGCTTACTGACATTACATGCAAGCAGAAAACAATAACAACAACAACAACAACAAACATGAAAATGCATTTACATATATAAACAAACACATACACACACATATATATGTATGTGTGTGTATATACATGATACTTTCAGTTTGGCATTAAATCAGCAAGCAAACGCAATTTGTTGAACATATTTAAAACAAAGCCAGTAACGACGGTTTAGCCGCGCATACTCGACACTTTTATGCCCTGCACACACGTTGGGCGGTGCCACGCCTCACATCTTAGAGTATAACATTGCGCATACATCGAAGAAATCTCAAGAACAGCGAAGAAAAAATGAGCAACTGAATGAAAATTTCAGTTCGTGTGTCTTTGAGGGGCAACCATGTGGGGGGCAAGCAAACACAATATGCCCGACACACTGTATGTGCAGGGCATAAGTATTTTAAGACGGCATTAAAATGCAATAATTTCAGTAATAATAATTTATCAAAGGCGCATTGCGGTTGATATGTGTGAGTGATGAAGAGAGACAGAAGGGAGCGAGAGAGTAACTGTAGAGGTTATATAACATGTGTGTGTGTGTGTTTGACATTTAACAATGTAATATTTCACTTATTTGTTAAAAATTATTATTAAAATATTTGAATTTGAAAATTTCCAAGCACAAATAATAAAATTAAAGAAAAGGAAAGGAAAACCAAACAATTCGGACAGAAAAAATTCCCAAAGAAATAAGAAATATTTGAAAAGTTGAAAAGTTCTTATTTATTATTATTGACACGAAATTTCAAATGAGTGAAAATCTTGACCGCATTTTTGCAATGAAGGCTGCCAGAGTCTTCGGCAGTCTAATCAGCAATATTGTCAACAACAACAACAACAACAACAGCAGCAACAACAATGTGTTGCCACAGCGACGAAGCCACAAAACCTTAGCCACACTTTTAATCAAAGTGAAAACTGCAAAGAAAAAATATATTTTACAAAATTATTTTAAATGCCAAGAAAAACATGTGTAACTGTGAAAATATTTTCACAGCAATAAGTAAATTTTTTGTTAGTAACAACATGCACAACAACAACAACAACAACAGTGTTGAGTGCAAAAATTTTGGCTTGAATTGTGGCAAGTGTTTTGTCTAAGATATGCTCTAAGAACGACCACAAGTGCAACAGCAACAATAATAAATCAAAGCTAACACGTTGGCAATGTGTGTGTGCGTTTGTGTGTGTGTGTGTGTGTTCAACAGTGCGTATGAAATGCATATGGCAAACATTATAACCACAAAAGGCAAAATCATACATCGGAAATCATTTAAACTGAGCACAAGAACAATCAAGCAGAAGGCAGCATTGTTCATTGATCATCAGTGGCCGTCTGTCTGTCCAGCTGTCCAGCTGTCTGGCCAGTGTAGTTGCACAAACACTTCTTAAATGTTTAGCATCATGTTGCATCTCATTGCCTTTCAACAATTATTTTCATTCAATTATTTTTGCAATAATTATTTATTGTATTTTCATTTGTTTGAATGTTGAACATGTCGCAAGCTGATTTGCATTTCATTAAACTATAAACTTCGTCACACTTTTACATGTGACATGAAACATGAGCCGACTGAGTTCCAATGAGGCTTCAACAATAATTCATTTGTTAGTTTTATTAGACAACACAGAAATTTGAGTTAATCCAACAAGCGTTGCTAAAAAATATGAAATATTTGTGTGAGCAATCATTAGCGCTCTTCAAAATAAATAAGACTGTGGTCTCAAGCTGTGAATTGTGACGATTTGTGACACGCCAACAGTTGCTCGCTTAAGACAAACGCTTTGTAAGTTGATGAACTAATAATCGCACGTTGACTGTAAGCACTTTGCGGGAGACTCTTACGAGAAAGTCTTCAAATCGCATTTTAAGACTCTGTTAATATTGAGACTGCTTGTGACTGCTTGTGACTGTTGTTGAAAATGAAAAAAAAATATGGCAATGATAAAAAAAGTCTGCAAATCGCATTTTAAGACTCTGTTAATATTGAGACTGCTTGTGACTGCTTGTGACTGCTTGTGACTGTTTGTGACTGTTGTTGAAAATGAAAAAAAAATGTGGCAATGGTAACAAAAAAGTCTGCAAATCGCATTTTAAGACTCTGTTAATATTGAGACTGCTTGTGACTGCTTGTGACTGTTTGTGACTTTTTTTTGAAAATGAAAAAATGTAATTTTGGCATAAATTTTAAGCCATCTATAAAGTCAGCCCAACATAGAAACATTTAACACCGAAAATAGCTCATCAGCACGCGAAAAAACTCGTGCCGGTATCTCAATAAAAAGTATCTCAAAACTGTGGCAAGTAAATAAAGAACTCCAATTAAATTAAATTTTCGCTTAAAAATAAATAATAAAATTTTGTCAATTTATATGAATTCGGCATTGAGTTGACAATCGCTTGCGCTGTGCTGATTTCGCAGCGACATATTTCTCGCACGCGCGCCGTCTCGCTCGCTCCTGTGCAGACAGACGCGGTCATCATTTGCTGAAGTGGCGTTTTAATATTCGGTTTGCGTATTGGCATAACCCAATCATGTGTTAATAAACATATTTATGCAAAATATTTTGCTATATATATTGACATTATATACGCATATATATATGCATGCAAGTGCAAGCGAGATGGGTAGCAAATGAGTGAGTGAGCATGAGCATGAGCAAAGCGAAAAATCATATTTTCATTAAATTTTCTTTGGTAATATAAACAAAAATATTTGTGTAACATAAAAAAAGCAAACACACACACACACACACGCACACAAGGCAGTGTTTGTGTTTGTATTGTTTGCTGGCACCTTTTCTTTGTGCGTTTTTTGCCTGGGCACATGTCTAAGGCAGCAGCATCAGCAACATCATCATGCGCATTGCCTTCGTCATTATTAGCATGCATGATAGCAATGATTGAATGAATGAAGAGTAGCTGATTTGGCTTATCGTCAGCATTTTTGCATTTTGCATTACATTTTCGGTTTGTTTATCAAATAAATGTCATTTACATAACAATGAAATCGACTGCCATTGACTTAAAAAGAATGAAACAAGGCTCCGGCAATTCAGCTGCCTGGCCACGCCTTCCATTGCGCCTCAACTAAAGTGAACCGAACTGTGCTGTGCTGTGCGTGAAGACAAGTTGTGACAAGTTGAGTTAATATGTTGCTGACGCTGCTGAAAGTTGCTTGCTTGTTTGCCTTCTTGCCTGACTTGCTTACTACTCATTTGTTTATTTGCTCGTTTGATCCTGCGTCCTTGTGCCAGTCGCACAAACTGTTTGCCGTTTAGAACCGAACCAAACCGAACCGAACCGTACCGAACGATTTATTATGCAAATGCAAGAGCGACAACAACAATATGTCGCAATATGTTTTAATGCTGCAAGCAATATTATGTTTAAATATAAAATACAAAATAAATAAAATGTTTGTATATTGCTAAATGCAATGTTCTAAACAAACATATTACAGCCAAGAGCTACAAGTGCAGCTGGACAAAGCAATACATACATACATAAGAGTATATGAGCGACCTGGGCTTAAGACAACAACAACAACAACTTGCCTGCAAAATAATTCAATGCATTATTTTTTTCATTTTACTAATCAAATTTAGCGCAATAAATAACGCATACGTCATGTGGTTTCACTGCTGCGCGCACAAAGAAATATTTAAAAAAAAGTAAAAAAAAGTGTTGCATACCTCAAAGGCGCAAATATGCAAACTGCCACGCGATTGCATATTTTGCATTTTACACTTACATGAAGCAAAAAAGCAAATAGTTGCCGTGATATTTATCGCCTATGATGCAACCGCCAACCCTTGCAGCATATTGTTGTTGTTGTAGCTAGTGTTGTTGTTGTTGCACGCCAAGACAAATCAAGCACATTTGTTACAACTCTTGTAAATACTTTTTGTTTGTTGGCGCAAGAAAATGACGGTGTGCATATTTTCCACTACAAGCACACACACACACACACACACACACGCATGTAAGGTAGCACGCACACAGAGGCCATGAGTGGCATACAAAACGCAATTATAATTGTCATAACAAAAGCAGCTGAGAATTTAGTGCCGTTAAAAGTTTGCTCGTTCAACATTTCGCGCTTTGTTTCGCTTACACTCACACGGCAATGCCACAACTCGTGTGCCTGTGTGTGTGTGTGTGTGTGCGTGCGTCTGTGATAAATGACATTTGCGGCGTCAACGGAAAATTTGGGAACAACAAAACTTTTATGATGCCAAAAGTTAAGCAACATTTTCACATGTTTTCGTGCATACTTTTATTTATTTTCATCTCTCTTGCAATTTTCATATTTTTTATCAGCTTCACTAGCGCCAAAAACAGCGCACATGAGTGAAGTCAAAGTCTTAGCAGCAGTCTCAGCATTTATTAACAGCGCAATATTGCTGAGTGCCAAGGCTACCGGCTCAGCGTTGGCTGACGATCCTTTCAAGCGCACTGGACATTGCAATATGCGCTTATCAATTGCGGCGTATTGTGCATTTGGCAGCAGCATTTATTATCCGTCAATGCTGATGGCCGCAGGTCCGTGTTTTAATGCATCAAAAGCCGACAGCGAAGGCAAACCCAAAGTGGATAATTTCATTTGAAATGCACAAAAAACAAGCAAACAAACAGCGACAAATGAGCTACCAAAGCGCTTATAAATGAAGGCACCAGCAGCGCCAACAACAACAACAACAACAACAACAACAATGCACATGTGCTGAAAAATGGCGAAATTCAAAAACAAAAGCGAAGATAAAATAAAAATCAATATGTTTATTGCATTCGAGATACTATTTTTGTATGCAATATAATCAATCAATTTCATTGCTAACAAATCGAAAAGGCGCCGCAGAAAGCACACTACTACATTGTTGTTGTTGTAGTGTTTGTTGTTGTTGTTGGCTTCTATAAAAAATATTACAAAAAATGGCAACAATTTGACGAAATAATACATACTTACTTAAAACAAAATGGCGTACAAAAAGCGCAAAAAAATGCAAGGACATCAGCAAGGATATCATCATCATCAGCCAAGCCAAGCCGAATGCATATAAAAAAACCTCTTGCAGTTGCAAAAATTGTCACATGAATGATTTATCATCATTTAATGCTAAATATTTATTGAGATTTATAAACAAAAACACGCATTGCAACAACAACAACAACAACAACAACAACAACAATTGTTGTGAGCGGCTTAAAAAAAACTGCACTTTTATTATTATTTCGCTTGCATTATTTATTAATTTTGCTATTACATTTTTTATTGGCTTAAAATATGATTTATGCCAGAGTTGCCAACATATTCGAATGTTTGGCATGCAATCGGAGGAAGATTTGCTTTGGCTGACACTCTAGTGTCGTGGGTCAATTCTCACGGAGAGACCTTCGATATAAGCAGAACTGCCGCCCTCAAGCAACCTCAGGCAACCAGCAGTAGCTTTGGTAACCCTTGACCTCTCAGAGCTTCTTGCTCATCTTCAATCGAATACAGAAATTTTGTATCTTTCAATGCCTCCACAAAATAAATAAGCACTAAGATCTACAGATGATGTATGGTATTCCTCTTCTGGCATGCCTGCCTTGTCAAGCGGTGCCCCTTAGCACATGCGCTGCCCGGGCTAATTAGCAACGAATTGAGTTATTTCTATTGCAATCTTACACTGCAAATTAGTTCAAATAGTTGAAGTCTCTTGGCGGCAACAACAACAATTCGACTTCCTTAAGCCAAAAATTCTTCAATGACTTATAATTTGTTTCCTTTTTGTTGTTGTTATTGTTGTTGTTGTTGTGCAACTATTTTGACTCATTACGAACACACACACACACACACACACACACACAGAGAAGTGAGCGTCTTTGACAAATGACATGCTAATTAGGAACATGGTCACTAAGCAACTCAACACTTCATGACTTCAATATTACATTACATTTGAATGTGTGTGTGTGTTGCTCTTGTGGCATTACTTTTTGCATGCATGTATGTGTAACGCAAGTCGAACTATTTGTATTGCGGTTTCGGTCCTTTTTCATGGAAAGTTGTAATATTTTTTTTTTTCTTCCTCTTTTTTTCCAAACTATTTAAAGTTTTTATGCTTCACATGCAAAGCAACAACAACAACAACTACACTAAAATGTCACAAGCAAACAAATAAAAAATCGGTTGAGTTTTCATTAAATGCATGTATGCATGTGTGTTTGTTAGAGAGAGACAGCGCTAGCAGGAGAAAGTTGAGACTTGTTATAACTTTTACACGTTTCAATGAAGGATTTTTTTTTCTTTTCTTTTTTTTTTTATGTTTTCTAAGTAATTTTTTTTGTTTTATTTTACTTTGGCTTTCTGCATATTTTCTAAATGTTTGCGCTTTGAGCAATGTTGTAAGTACTGCAACAACAACAACAACAACAACAACAACAACAACAACAACAACAGCAATTTGCATGACATTCGCAGTGACACAGTTCTTCATCACATAAAGAATGCCACTCATACTCATGTGCTGACTCAATGCAAGACAAGTAATGAATAACTAAGTCAAATGAAAGAGTAAGTAAAAGTGTGTGTGTGTGTGTGTGCAGGAGTGAGTGAGATAGCGTGCGTTTTGTAGGCATGACATTGCATTGCAAGTCTGTTGAGTACATTTTCAAACGAATTCTTTGCTTGTTCTTTTTTTCGCTTTTTTTTTTTCTCTGTGCATGCCTTTTGTTTGTATAAAGCGTGTTATAAATATTATATATGACCAGTGCATACAACAACAACAACAACAGCAACAACAATTTACTGCTGTGTTTGTTCTGTTGCTTCTTCATTCGACACTCACAAGTTGTTTTGTCTTAAAACGACATTTCATTGTCGTCGTCGTCATTGTCATTGTTGTTGTTGTTGTTGTTGTTGTTGTTGTTGTTACTAGCATTGCTGTTAAAACACTGCCAGGGGATTACACACTGTCATTTTTTATTTTCTACTAGACATCATCATCTTTTTGTTGCTTCTTCTTTATCTTAATACATGACATTCAATGCAACTTGCCATTGCTGCCTTGCCCCGCTCACCGCCACTGCCGCAACATGTCTCATGGTCTGTCTGTCTGTCTGTTCACTCAGTTTTGATAATTTTCACTTTAACATAACTTTCTTTTCTCTGGTTTTTCTTGCATTTCTCTTAAGGCGATTTAGTTTATAACTTCTTCGCTTTCTCTTCTCCCCTCGCTCGTCCTGTCCTATCCTGTCCTGTCTTGTCTTGTCAAATTATTATACTCAAATGAATTGTGACTTATTTAGTAAATACAACAATTACAACATTTCTTAAAGAGAGCCTTCATTTTATCAGCAATTTAGTGATTTGCATAATCATGACTTATGCAAGCATGTCTTACTCTTTTGCATAGTGCATTTAAATATTCAAAATTTGTTCCTGACATCAGTGCCGATATTTGCACGAACTGTGCTTTTCAGCATGCTGTTAAAAGCGCTATTAAACATGCTCACTTGTCACTCGCTCCCACATTCTCTCTATAAGCCAATTATTGTAGCTGCTAATAACAAATTGCTTTATGTCATGGCATAACATTAGCAAACATACGTCAATACACTTTTTTCGTCGCTTTTACACCAAAATCGTAATGAAAAATTCAACACTTGAGTTGGAAAATGAAACAAGCAATAATTGTATTAAAAATTGAAGTGAAAAATGTTCAAACGTTCAAAGGAGAAAAGTGGTTGAAAAAAGAAACGAAAATCCACAAATCGAAGTAAAATAAAGGATAATGTCAAGTGTTACACAAAGTAAGTGTATCAATGCCACTTAGGTGGCACCTTTAGCAACTAAATGGCATTACTTAGACAACAACAGTAACAACAACAACGACAACAACAGCAAAGACGACAACAAGGACGACGACAAAGGCAACAGCAACAGCAACAACAACAAGCAGCACGTTAAGTAGCAAGTTGAGGGCAGAGGCTTAAGCCATCTCTCTCACTCTGTCACTCCCTCTCTCACTCTCTCTGTGTACTTTAACTTAATTGAAAACAAGTGAAACTTCTTCTTCACTGTTGCAAGCACGGATTTTGCACACTGTCGCCGACACGTTGCAAGCGAAACTTGCCACAATATACAAGTCAAAGTAGCTCACTCGCTGGCTTTGAGCGGGAGCGGGAGTAGGAGCAGCACGAGCGTTTTTCTTCGTAGTGATTTTGAGGCTTGCCAGCATCGACAGCCAGTCAACCACACACACACACACACACACACACACACACAAACACACATAGACAGCCATGGAAAGCCGTAGCAAGCCGAGTTGAGTTGAAGCGAGTTGAATCGACTTGAGTTGCGTTGAGTTGAGTGAAGTCAAAGCGCGCGAAACTAATCTTTGTGGCAAAGTTTCTTTTGTTGCGCACGAAGTTTGTCTGTGCAGCTGCTTAAGATGTGCAAAAGAATGGAACAAAGTAACAAAGTAACTAAGCAGCCAGCCAAGAAAGAAGCACCAAGCCGCGCCAATGCCACTTGACTCCTTATTTACTTTATGCCTTTATCCTTTTTTTTTTGCTTATTTCTTAATGTTTTCTTTTACGTAATACTTGTCGTAATAGAAGCACAAATGGTCAGCTGTGTGCGTGAAATATATGCGCGCTGAGTCGCCGCTGCATTGAGCATGTATTATGCAAGTTGTTGCAGAAGATGCTCATGGCCGAAATGGACGCAGAAATGGAAAGTGTTTGCATTTGAAATCTCTCAGTTTGTTGGCATTTTCCGAGCGCTTCGTGGCATATTTTCGGCATATAAGTTTGGCTTACTAGCCTGCCTTTGTTCGCTTGCGGCAGTTGCTTCATCAACTCTTGCCTCGTTGCACTTTTCATTATCTCTTCTGCATGCAATTTCAGCGCTTTTGTCTTAATAATGACTTCTTTTTGCTCTAGGCTTCATTGCTGTGCCTTTCATTTTGCACGGCGCGCAAATCGCAGATCTCAGGCCAGGCGGTTGGCCGTAGTGTATGCGGCTTTGAAATCGCCTTAAGTGAACTTCGGACTTTGGCAAAAGCAGCTAACACACACACTCTAGCACTTGACATTAACGCTCGGCGGTAACGCTAATACACTCGGTCGGTCGGTCGGTCGGTCGGCAGCGAGGAGTCGCAGCAGCTGCCATTGTGGCGCACAGGTCGCCGGCATTGCTGATGCGGCCACTTTGTGCTGCAAGCAGCAACAAGGCAACCAGCAAGAAGGACGAGAAAAAAGGATTTCAGAGAAAGCAAAATAATAACCGAACAAAACAAAGTGGTGAGCAACTTTGAAAAGTTTAAGCAATAATATCGTGTAAGAGCACAGTTGCTGCTGACGCTGCCGGACGCTCAGTCGGTCGCTCGGTCAGTCAGAGCATCCAGTAAGCGATTTCAACATATGTTGCAAACATATTACAAAAGTATTACAGGCAAAACGAATGAGAAATTAAACCGACAACAAAAAAACACCAACAAATCGATTATACTCAAGCAAATGATACCCTACACACATGAGCTTCATTGAATGGTCATTGTAAGACTTTTCTCGTGGAGACTTCAAGGCCTCAAGGGATATCCGCCAACGGCTGACTTTAAAGTCTACGTGCCATTAGGTTCAAGAACGAAATTCGAATGCTAGGCTGCCGTATGTGCGCTGTAGCCCTGTGTAACATAGGAGTCTCAATTTTCGAATTAGAGATTGTTTCATATAGAAAGCGTTACCTTCGTCATCTCTGTTTATTATTTGTGTATTCTACAACGTCCTTTTCCTTAAAGCTCATCAAATTGCAATAACAACAAAACAAAGGACATGCTCTCAATTAGCGTCACAAAGATTTCAAAAATCGAAATTTCTTTGATTTTTCAAAACACAAATTGCAAAACTCATTTTAGTTGTTTGAGCTTTGAATCAATTTTGCACGTGCGCTCCTTATATGTACAAGGACAGACGGTTTTGTTGGGCTTTGATGATGCTACGCAACTAAAATTTAAGGTCGTGTCTTTGAAGGTCCTTTGATTTAATTTATGTGTCTTTGCGAAGAGAGTGAATGTTTGTGCATGTTAAAAGCAAATATGCACAAATATATGTAAACACATGTGTGTGTGTGTGTGTGTTTATGTACCTTGGGACACTCAAGCGTGACACAAAACTTAACCTCACTAAAATGCAAACGACATTTGAATGCTTTGCTGCCACTTAGAAGTTCATTCAATTCTGCCTTCATCGTCATCGACATCCTTGTTGTTGTGGTTGCTGTTGCTGTTTGCCATTCGGCAGCCAATTTTCTTGGAATTTCAAAATTTTCCGTACTGAGTTTGTCTTCTGCATGACGTTCGCATACACACACACACACACACACACACACATACACATGCACACACAATTACACACTCGTTTGAACGAACTCGTTTGCCATTTTGCAAGCAATTAAAAAGTTGCAAGCAACATGGCAAAAAAAAAGAAAGAAACAACGGTCGTTTACTATGAGCTGCTCCTTCAATGCACAAATATGCATGTTTATACCCTGCACACACAGTGTGTCTGGGTATAGTGAGTTTGCTAGGGAACAAGAGTATGTAACGCATAGAAAGAAGGGATTGGGATCCCATAATGTATACGAGTATAGTATATATTCTTGATCAGAACAGTTTTGATTTGATACCCACCAGGTAGACTCGGGATCTTCGGCGAAAGATTAAGTTTGAACTTTTTGTGCCACGCCCACTCCATTCCACTCCGCTCAGCCAGTAGCGCCTTCGATACTGATCCTATCAAAATATTTCGGAGATGTACAATGTCGCTCAGAACTGTTGCTGGGAAATGTTAATTGGAAAAGTTGGTAGAAAATGTTGCTGTGTAATGTTTTTCAGAAATGTTGCTAACAAATATGGTTAGTAAGCGTTGTTAAATGTTGCTATCAAAAATTATTAGCAAGTGTTGTTAAAAAATGTTGCTCAGAAATGTTCCTGACAGTTTTGCTAACATACACTGCTCTGACATTTTCCTGGCAAATGTTGCTCAGAAATAATACTGACAAATAATCACAAAATGTTGCTAAGAAATGTTGCTGGCAAATGTTGCTAAGAAGTGTTGCTAGAATATTTTCTAGTAACATTTTCTAGCAAGATTTTCTAGCAACATTTGCTAGGAAATGTTGTTTAGAAATAATACTGACAAATAATCACAAAATGTTGCTAGAAAATGTTGCTAAGAAATGTTGCTAAGAAATGTTGCTAGAAAAAGTTGCCAGAAAATGTTGCTAAGAAATGTGGCCAGAAAATGTTGCTAAGAAATGCTGCTTAAAAATGTTGTTGTCCAGAAATAATACTGACAAATAATCACAAAATGTTGCTAAGAAATGTTGCCAGAAAATGTTGCAAAGAAATGTTGCTGGCAAATGTTGCTGGCAAATGTTGCTAAGAAATGTTGCTAAGAAATGTTGCTAAGAAATCTTGCTCAGAAATGTTCCTGACAATTTTGCTAACAAATACTGCTCTGAAATTTTGATGGCAAATGTTGCTCAGAAATAATACTGACAAATATTCACAAAATGTTGCTAAGAAATGTTGCTAAGAAATGTTGCTAAGAAAAACGGCTGGTAAATGTTGCTAGAAAATGTTGCTGGAAAATGTTGCTGGAATATGTTGCTGGTAAATGTTGCTGAAAATGTTGCTAGAAAATGTTGCTAAGAAATGTTGCTAAGAAATGTTGTTCAGAAATAATACTGACAAATAACCACAAAATGTTGCTAGAAAATGTTGCTAAGAAATGTTGCCAGAAAATGTTGCTATGAAATGTTGCTAGAAAATGTTGCCAAGAAATGTTGCTAAGAAATGTTGCTAGAAAATGTTGCTAGAAAATGTTGTTCAAAAATAATACTGACTAATAATCACAAAATGTTGCTAAGAAAATGTTGCTAAGAAATGTTGCAAAGAAATGTTGCTAGAAAATGTTGTTTTACAAAATCTTTTTCTAGCAACATTTTCTAGCAACATTTCTTAGCAACATTTTCTAGCAACATTTTGTGATTATTTGTCAGTATTATTTCTGAACAACATTTTCTAGCAACATTTCTAGCAACATTTTCTATAAAAATTTTCTAGTAACATTTTCTAGCAACATTTTCTAGCAACATTTCTTAGCAACATTTTCTAGCAACATTATGTGATTATTTGTCAGTATTATTTCTGAACAACATTTTCTAGCAACATTTCTAGCAACATTTTCTAGCAACATTTCTTAGCAACATTTCTTAGCAACATTTCTTAGCAACATTTTCTAGCAACATTATGTGATTATTTGTCAGTATTATTTCTGAACAACATTTTCTAGCAACATTTCTAGCAACATTTTCTATAAAAATTTTCTAGTAACATTTTCTAGCAACATTTTCTAGCAACATTTCTTAGCAACATTTTCTAGCAACATTATGTGATTATTTGTCAGTATTATTTCTGAACAACATTTCTTAGCAACATTTCTTAGCAACATTTTGTGATTATTTGTCAGTATTATTTCTGAACAACATTTCCTAGCAACATTTCTTAGCAACATTTTCTAACAACATGTCTTAGCAACATTTGTCAGCAACATTTTCAGCAATATATTCTAGCAACATTTGCTAGCAACATTTTCAGAAACATTTTCAGCAACATTTTCTAGTAACATTTTCTAGCAACATTTTGTGATTATTAGTCAGTATTATTTCTGAACAACATTTTCTAGCAACATTTTCTAGCAACATTTCTTAGCAACATTTTCTAGCAACATTTCTTAGCAACATTTGCAGCAACATTTTCTAGCAACATTTTCTAGCAATATTTTCTGGCAACATTTACTAGCAACATTTGCCAGCAAAATTTTCCAGCAACATTTTCTAGCAACATTTCGAAGCAACAATTATTAGCAAAATTGCCAGCAACATTCCTTAGCAACATTTTGTGATTATTTGTCAGTATTATTTCTGAGCAACATTTGCCAACAAAATTTCAGAGCAGTATTTGTTAGCAAAATTGTCAGGAACATTTCTGAGCAACATTTCTTAACAACAATATTTGTTAGCAACATTTCTGAACAACATTTCACAGCAACATTTTCAAATAACATTTCTCTTCTGCGCAACATTTGTCAGCAACGCTTTCAAGCAACATTTTCTAATAACATTTCTGAACAACGTTTTGAATCAACATTTGTCAGCAATAGCTCAAATTGATTTAACTCTACCTCAATTCGATTGGACTCGGATTTTGTAACATAACTATCATCTCGATTTGAGTCCGAGTCCAATCAAATCTGCAGGGTATAATTCTGTCGTGTGGACTATACCCGTCGTTACTTGTATGTATGTGTGCTTGACTCTGCATCTAATAAAGTTGGACGCATTTAAATGTACACTTGCCAATGTCAAAGCGTAAAGGATACATTCATGAAAATAAGTACTTAGAATACAAACCGAGCGAAAAGCACAAAAGCATGTTACAATAACTTTTCTAAAAGGAAAACTGTACAATTGGAAAAATAAATAATTATAATGAGTTTTTAATTATCATCAACATAATTTAAACTAAAATAAAAAACTGTAATGCAATATAATATATTTTATTTGAGGCCAAACGATCGTTTTAAGTTAATTTTGTATCTGCTTTTTTGATATTTCAAGGATTGTTTGAATAAATTGTTGGTTTTTTTCTTATTGACTGATTGTTTGACGACTTGACTGACGAAACTCTTGGCTTATAAAACGGTACAAAACAAAAAGATGCCAAAGAATAACAACTCATGTCAATTTACTTAACCTCAAGTACTTTTAGCTAAAAATACAAGCCACAGTCAAAGGACATACACACACACACACACACACACATACACACACACACACCCGTACAGTTAATGTGAGCAACACTTGAAAATGCTAAACTAAACTGAACTCACGATGGCTCAAGACAATATTATTATAATTTTTATTTTTATGTGCATTTTAGCGCAGATGTTTTGACTACAAAAAAAAAATGAGCGAAAGAAGAAGACGCCACACACACACACACACACACACACTCAAGCATTGGCGAAGTGCTGAGAACGCGTGAAAGAAACACATTATTTATATGCTTTTCATGCCATCGCCTCTTGGTCTTCCGCTGCTTCGTATTTTGTTCCCTTTTTTTATCTTTTACAACTTCTAATAAGAGTGAAAAAAATGCGCTGTTGTTGTTGGCTTTTTTTTGTGTTTCGGTTTTTGGTTTTCTTAATTTTTTTGTGATTTCTTGTTGTTTTTGTTTTATGCTTGATTTTATTAAATGAAATGTTGTCAACGCGCTCATAACAAACACGCACAGAACACAGAGAGGCTCTAATATGCATGCACACGTGGGTGGCGGGGAGGATGAGGAGCAACAAACAGGCAAAACAATAAAAATAAGCAGCAAAAGAACAGAGACAAAATAAAAAGTGCGCCAAAGCAACGAAGAAGTGCTCACGAGAAAAGAACTCAGCCATGGCGAAAGTAACTCAAATGCAATAAAAAACAAATCTTGCCATAAAAATGCTCAACATAATTTAACAAAATAGCAATATCAAGTACAACAACAACAACAACAATGCAAACTGTTGGTCTTCACATAAAATGAAAGAGACAAAAAGCCCAAACATGAATGAAGGCAAGAAATAAGTAAAAGTAAAGAAAGGAATGAGAAGTAGAAAAAGATGTCGACGTCCGGCAAAAAAAAGACAAAAAAAAAACAATAAAAAATTAAGTCTCGGTTGTGACGAATGCTTAATGAGCTACAAACAAAAATATACTTTTATATTTCGGGATACTTCCTTAAAAAAAATTTTTTTTTTTTTTTTTAAATATATTTTTACGTTTTCACAAATAATGAATAAACAATAAAAAAAAAAATAAAAAAAAACATAACAAAAATTATTTTTTAATTTTAACTTTAGAATTACAATTTAATACTTTTTATATATAGCGATTTTTTTTAGATTTTTTTGTTTTTTATATTATAAATAAATTTTTGTATGCTGTCGAATAACGAATAACATAGAATTTTTTTTTAAGTCAATTCACGAATTTATGAAAATTTTTTTATATAATTAAAAATTAGTATATTTTATATGATAAATGAATTTGTTTAAATGATCTTTACTGAGACTCTTCTTAATTTCGAGCGAAGGCGATTCTAAAATTTCAACTCAGCAAAACATTATTCGGTTAAGTACAAACTTCATGAGAGATGCCGTAAACTCGGCCCTTAAGCTTGTAGTGTAGTGTACACATGATGATGGCCAAGAGAGAAACAAAGAGTGTTGAATGCACAAAAGAAAAAAGTAAAAAGGAAAATCAAATTAAATAAACGCAAACTAAATGCTGTGACAAAAAAAATATATAAATAAATACAAAAAAAAAAAAAAAAAACAAAACAAAAAAAGAAACAATAACAAATTTTATGAGCAACACCAACGAAGGAACAAACGAAAGGACGTAAGGACGAACCCCTCGGCACAATCTTACGCTGCTGCTCCGTCTCAGCTTCTTGTACGTCATCGTTTTGTGCTTCTTCAAGGCCTGACCGAGTATGACCAATTATAGAAAGGAAATTTGCATTAAAAATTTATGTACTTTAGGCAGTTGATGGTGGAGGAGCATGTGGGGGGGGCTGTCGTTGGTAACGAAGGCTGTATACAATTGTGCACTAATGATGGTGTATATGGTAACGACACTGACACACCAACAGACAGACAGGCAGACAGACAGACAGACAAAAAGACAAAGAGACAGATAAACGCCAAGCACACAAATACACACACACACACACACAGATACACTCATATAGAAAGACATACAGTTACAGCGTCACATAAATCTTATGACCAAACAGACATTTTGGCTAAACGTCATTTTGGCCACTCATCATCATGCGCAAGGCCTGTGAACAATTTGAACATGAAGTATTATACGACGATGATGATAAAATGTATAGGCATCTTGTAGTAAACTATCAAAGCTTTATGTGCATCTATGAATGTGTGTGTCTGTGTGTGTGTGTGTGTGTGTGTGTGTGCGTTTCCGGTGGAAGTGATTAAGTTGTTTTTACATTAAACACAAACGTTAAATGTTTGTAGTAGAGTTTTATGACATGCAGACTTGACTTGACTTAAATTTGAATCAAATTGCAACTAGAGCAACTTTTGATTTTAATTTTGTTAAGTTTTTGAAATTTTTGTGTATATTTATTTGATAAAAATATATATAGACCATAAGTTGCTTTTATTCGGAGTCTCAACGATAGATGTTTCTGGCTTGCATACGAGCTGCTTCCCTATAACTCTAACAACAACATTCATTAGCTAAGCATGCATGAATATGAGTATAACCCTTCGAGATGTCTTAACAAAAACTTTCACATGGCGCAACTTTTACGTGAGAAGTTGCCAATAATCTTAAAATTCGTCTTTCCGAAGCTCAAGCTTAAAATTCCATGTGCCAAACAACTTCAAACTAACTCATTGCTAAAAATAAATGTCATATTAATACTACAAATAATAATCATACTATGCAGAAATCGTTAAATCTAAGAAGATAATTTTTTGTTTTCAATATATTACTTTTTTTGTTTTTTTTTATTTATCAAATATTTTTCGTGAGACTCAAGTTGACTGCTAAGGAAAGAGCAATGTGAATTTGAATTTTTTTTTCATTTGTTTTTTTTGTAGTCCTTGTTTTTGTAATTCTGCTTTATCAAAGTAAGCGTTGTACGATTACAGTCACGCCTGGGGGCGCCTCATGGAGTCGATGATTGGCTGCTTGGCTGCTTGGCTGCTCAGTGCTGAGTTCATTTTTGCATAGCACAATGCATACAAATTGCATTACAATCAAAAAGTAACATGAGAAATGAAAGTATACACAAACACACACACAAGCACACGAACACACGAACACTAACAAAAATATAGTATTTTGTACAATATGCAAAATGACAAATAAATAAACAAAAATTCCAAAATGTAATTTAGAAAATTGCAAACTCATAGAGTCATACAGCGAAATGCAAAGAGAGTGAGTGTGCATGTGTGTGTGTGTGTGAGAGTGTGTGTGTGTGTGTAAGTAGCCAAACAGTTCATGATCTCATGCTTTGGCTTGTAACTAAAGCTCGGTCTGGGGCACTCAAACTCAAACTCAGACTCCGATTCGGACTCGCACTCGAGCTCGAGCTCGGACCAAATGACTGAATGCAGAGTGTGAAAATGTGTCACTCAGTATGCGAACAGAAATATCGAGAACGTATGTAGCCAAGCTGTGCTAAGTTGTGTTCTGTTGTGCGATGCTGAGTGCAGATTCGTGGTTGTTTTTACAAGAAAACAGCATCATCATCATCAGCAGAGCATCAGCAAGTAACCAAATAGCAGAGACAACACACCAACGGCGTTCAAATCAGCATAAAAGCAACAACGAAAACAATAACAACAATAACTAAATCAGCATGAGACACACACACACACACACACACGTTTTTGTATATCATATTGTACAAAAGGCATGATGATGGTTTTGTTTTTGTCTATTTTGTTCATTTTATTTATTTGTTTTATTTGTTTTATTTGTACATCTTGTATTTATATTAATTTCAGTGATGCAACGTGGTTTCGGATTAGCTTGGGTCATCATTGCTATATTGTGCTACTGATATTGCATACTGAGTTGTTGACAAACAGACAGACAGACAGACATGCTTTGTTGTTGTCGTATTACTTGCACGAGCACACAACACCACCAGTGTACAAGTGTACAAGTGTGCCAGAGACAAGTGTACGTTTGTTTTTGGTAAGCCAAAAATGGCACGATGGTCCAAGCGAATGCTGAAGAACTTCTGTAGAATAGAAGAATGATGGAAGCGCGCATAGAGCAAATAACAGAGTGTTGAATAATAGAAAAACCATGACAAACAAAAAAGTGCTTCTTTTCGATATAAATATTTAATCAAATAACGCATGCAGAGGAATTACACTGGTCAACAAGAAATGCATAGAAAAAATATTAAAAAAAAATGTTCTTCTAAGAAGATAGACGGCGTAATGAGCGTGATGTATTTGTATAAGATTTTCGGAATATTCGGAATACATTTCGGAGTGACAGTTGGTGGCAGAATTGGTGGGTTATCTATAGAAATATTACCTCATATAAGACTAATAAGAACTCATGGCAACATCGGCCCATTTCTCTCTGCTAAAAGCGCCGTCAGTCAGGCTTCCGCTGCTTATGAGTTAACTTCCTCTCAACTGAACAAAAATCGTCGGCAGCGCCATCTACCGCCCGAACTCCATACATAATACGCCAAAGCCCAGAGTGTAAAGCAAAGATAAAATTTAACAAAAAAGTCGACAATAAAAATGAAAAGTTAAAATAATTTTTGGGCACAGACAAATTCCAAAATGCAAATAACAATAACACAGTTAAACAAATATGGCCAACAATGTGTGTGTGTGTGTGTGAGTGTGAGTGTTGCAAGGAGCAGAGACTTTTTGTGATTGTGTGATTTTTATATGTTGAACATGTGGCAGCGAAAAATATTGCGCCTGAGCAACAAGAAGAGCACGATGGGAAACGAGTTGACTGAAGTTGAGCTCAGATGAGATGAGATGAGTTGAATCAAGTAGAGTTGAACTGAGTTGAGTTCGGTCGACACAGTCACAGTCACAGTCAATTATACAAATTGCATTTGTGCATACACACACACACATACACAAATAATACACATACGTATGCCTGCCGACTGAATCTGTTTGTATTCGTTTATTTGTAGATGTCTGTCTGTTTTGGCATGCAAGCATGCAGATTGTTATTCTCTATCACACCCTGCACTCATTGTCTCTACCATCACTCTAGACACACACACACACACAGGCATACATGACCGCAGGCCACAACGCCTTCTTCATTTTGTGAAATCGTCAACTTTAGTCTTACCAAATAACCAAAGCCACATGCCTCACGCCGCATGCCGCATGCCACATCGTCCTCAACATATCGTCAGGAGCATATGAGCAGCCATGATACTCACACACACACACACATACACGTATGCAAAAAAAAAAACTTAGTTTACTCCTTTTTTATTTGCTTCTGCTGCTGCTTCTTCTTCTTGCTCATGCTCGTTTTTATTTTCATTGTACTTGAAGCTCGTGAAAATTTGTTTCACATGCACACAAATTTGTTTTGACTTTCAAATGATGATTGAAACGCATGCACAAACAGCGTAGATTCTTAATTGAAAGCCAATGTAGAGACGCACACAATCAACCGCACACACACACAGACACACAGATACAAACAAATAACATTGCCACTTGGCAAAGATTTGAATTTCATTTTGTATTTATCAACAAATCGTTCACTGTTGTTGCATCGCTCGGTCATGAAAATGGCACACAACAATGCCAAAAACAACAAACCAACACAAACCGACAACAACCGACAACAACAACAACAGCAACAAAAAGATACACGTTCCGTTGGCAACAACAAAACTTCACCAAACCCAAATTTTACTTCACTCATTTCGCTTCGATGCGACTTGAATCAATTCGACGCTTATTGCGTTATTTGTCACAATTTGTCTCTATGCAGCACAACAACAACACCAACAACAACAACAATTGCTAATCACTTTTTTGTTAAATCTTACATTGAAGCCTTTCCGCAGTCCTTTGACAAAGGCAACAATCCATGATTAATTCGTTTTTTGCACAAATTAAAAAAAAATACTTTTCGCTTGCCATTTTTGTGTGAATTAATGAAGAAATATTTGCTTTGTTGTTTTTTATTTTTTACTTGTTTTGTGTTTGATGTATTTTTTACTATAAAACATGAAAACAATCATAAAAGTTGTTCGAGAGACGACGCACAACCAATAGGCCTATGTTGCCTACAAACGCAGCGCACATGCGACAGTTGTGCAACTTTGAATGCTGAACTGTCGTATGTGACACTGTGATATAGCGCAACATAGGCGCTTATTATTTAATTTTATATGTGAAAACACATAATTCATGACTTTTATTGCTCTTTTATTAAACCTAATTTTTTTTACACTTTTTAATCTACACAATTTTAATAACTTTGCAATATTCTGGTTAATTATACATTATATTATATGTACGCTTAATAATCTGATTATGCTTGTTCTTAATTATGCCACAAGTCTCACTTCATAATTTAATTGGAAAAAAAAACACACTTCTATAATTCACGCCATAATTTTCGCCTTGAACTTTTAACTCATAAATTTTAAATCAATTTCAGTGCGATTACAAAACCTTTAAGAACATTTCAATTACCTAAAAGGCGCCTAAAAAAGGTATTTTGTATTGTTGTAAGACTTACAATAACAACAACAACAAAAAAAAGGCAAATGGTGACTTTGCACACATTTCTAACAAAGACTTTAAAGCAAACAAACAACAAACTAAAAAAAAGAAGAAAAAAAAAACACAATAAGAAAATCGAAATCCAAAAAGAGAGAACGGTGAAAATACAAAGAAAATGAGAGAAAGTCTTTGCGCACTCGTCTTAAGTAAATTTTTAATAATCGCTTCGGGGCAACAAAGCAAAGTAAAGAAATGAAAAAAAAAGAAAATGTTTAAAAAAAAAGAAGGCAAAAAATAACTGAGCAGAAATTAAAACACCAAGGACACAGGACGAAATACACTCGGTTTATTTGTTTGTTAATCTTTTATTTACTCATCACACTCGTACACTTACTTGCCACTTGCCACGCCCCGCAGGCCCCACTGCACTGCGCCCAAGCAGAGCCGCTGTTGCTTTTCAATCGTCTTCACTAATGCTAAGATACTTTTTGAGCGGCTTGTTTGTGTTTTTTTTTTTTTCTTGTGAAGCGCCTCTCTTTATGCTGCATTTTTTTTTTCATTTTTTATTTAATTATTTTTTCTGTTATTTTTTTTTTAACCTTTTTTGTGTCATTTTTCTGCGCATTTGTGTCGTTTTCATTGTTTGCATTTATAATTTATACAACATAATTCATTGTCGTTTGGCATTCTTTGCTGTTTCTGCATTCTCTGTGTTTGCTCAGCACACACACACACACACACACACATACACCCAATCAGTCAGTCAGTCAGTCAGTCAGTCAGTCAGTCACCCATTCGCTTAGTCACTCAGCCACTCACTCAGTCGGTCTGTCTGCCCGTCTCTCTGTCAGTCTTTCGTTCATTCTTGCATTCTTATTTATTCACTCGTGGATTTATAATACTTTGGTAAATGCTTTCATGGTATGCCATTTTAATTTCATAAATTACTTATGTATACAAAGAACACAAAGAACACACACACACACACACACAAACAGATACACACAGATACAGCTACAAATGCAGACACACCGCTGGTTTAATGCTGCTGACGTCTTAAGACATTTGCTAGTTTAAATAATTAAAAGCACTTTTGTAGCAACAAAACCGAAAACGCAAAGAAATAAAGAAAAGTAGAAACAAGAAATTTCTGCTGCATAAACAAAAATAATTTGCAAGTTGAATGCCAACTGCAGATAAGTCACAATGCAAACCTTTTGCCAAACTGTCAACAGTTTTGTTTCGTATTTCCTTTTGCTCTCATTTCACTGGCAAGTCAGGACACCCAATGCCATTCTAGTATTTCATGCCTGACTTTCATATTAGAAATGAGAATTTGCGTTGAAGGTTGAAAAAGTAAAACTTTTTGTGCTATGCAACGTTAATATATATATTACTTGATAGACCAATGGACAAGGTAAAAGACAGTCAGACTTCAAAGCGGTGCACACAAAGCAGAAGCAGAGTAACTTTGCTCAACTTGGCAATAGAACTTTGATAAGCCAGACACTCGCTAACTTGAACACTCGCTAACTTGAACACTCGCTAACTTCAACACTCGCTAACTTGAACACTCGCTAACTTGAACACTCGCTAGCTTGAACACTCGCTAACTTGAACACTCGCTAACCTGAACACTCGCTAACCTGAACACTCGCTAACCTGAACACTCTATAATCCATACACTCGATAAGCCAGACGTGTCCAGTAATCCGGACACTCACATTAGTTGTATTGTAACTTCTCCAAATGAGTTGAAGTTAACATATGACAAGACAATATTAAAAAAACCTTCTTGAAATTTAATATGTAAAGCTTAATTATTAATTTTAAAAACAAATTCGTCAAAAAATATGTCACCCCGGTATTAAAGACTTGCACACAAGTGCTCATACGCAAGGTCCTCTCAACTTAAATGTATCTTTTCCCATAAGTTTGAAAACGCCTAAGAATTTTAATTGGTTTTTAGTATTGATTCAGGCTATGTGAGGTGACTGAGCACAATTAAAGCAAGTATCATGTCCGTCCGCTTGAATTTTGCATTGAAACC
Organism: Phortica magna; assembly: GCA_037044515.1. Taxonomy (NCBI): domain Eukaryota; kingdom Metazoa; phylum Arthropoda; class Insecta; order Diptera; family Drosophilidae; genus Phortica; species Phortica magna. The sequence goes on from JBAMBP010002633.1 coordinate 26,257, forward strand.
ACATGAACGTTGCTTGCATGCAAAGAAGTCATTTAAGGCAGCAATAATGCTGATGATGATGATGATGATAATGTTGACACCTTCTCGTTTAAATGTGCATATCTTTTTTGTTTTTTTCTTGCTATAATTGCCGAAGCGAACAACAATTACGTGTGTGGCCACGCCCTTAACGTCACCAACGCCTTGTTCATTGCAGACTGAGACACAAGACGAAAGCCTATTGATACAACACCTTGCCAAAACCTTTGGTAATTACATATATCGATAGCAGGCATACAAACAGACAAACAATCACACACACACACACACACACACACACACACACACACATGAACAAAGATATATTGAAACATTAGCCGACTAAACACAAAATGGCCATAAAATTAACGACATGAACGTATTAATGACTTATGCGCCATCTCTTTCGCACAACAGCAACAACAACAACAACAGCCACAATAATTTCACCGCAATTCAAATCGAACGAAAGAAGTAAAAATGACCAAGCCAATGAGATATGCTCAAATGGCATGCATAATTCCTTCAAACAAGAACAAAAATATATAAAAATATATAAAAAAAAAAAACAAAAAAAGCCGAAGCAAAGAAATATATCAGTAAAAATAACGAATTGTAAGTGGAAAAAAGGCACGAAAGTAAGAAAAATTACGAAAAATGGTTTAGCAGCAAAAAAAAAAACCATAGCATACTTTGAGGCGACGCGATGCGAAAGTGCGTAAACTGCGTCCGTAATGGCAATTCCGGCGACGTGCAAACGATAATCAAGTCATTTTCTATACGCACACACACACACGCACGCACACACACACACACGCACGCACACGCACAACGAAAGCACTTAAAGCGCCTGAGGGCAATAGAAAATTGTCAAACAATGCAACAACATACATATAACATAGGCGACAAATGAATCGCCTACAATTGTGTGTTGAACAAAGGCCTAAGGAGATAGAGGAAGACAGAGAGAGACAGAGAGAGAGAGAGAGATAGAAACAATGAGCAGTAAAGTTGCTCAAGTCAGCATACCATTTGATTATTTATTTGAAGAAAGTTTTCGACTTTGCCAAAGCCAAGAGACAAAAAACAAGAACAAGCAAAACTTCTAAAGAAAGAAAATATTTTCAAGAAGAAGAAGACAAAAGCACGACTTCTATATGTATGTACACACATGTATAGTTGTGTTGTTGCTGTTGCTGTTGCTGAAGCTAAAGCCAAAGTAAAAGCGCACAACTTGAGGCATATTGATTGGGTGTTGGTTACTATAATAGTAACAAAAGCAAAGCTATAAGAATTTGCCGAGGCAGAAGGAGCAGCAGAAGGAGCAGACGATGAACAATAACAACAACAAAAGCAACAACAACAACTAAAAATTGCCATTGTTAATGGCGACAGAAACGTTACTAACACAAGTGACAACAACAGTAAAACCAACAAAGCACAGTGCCAAAAAAGGAGCACAATCTTGCACACACACACACACACACAGACACAAATAGAATTAAGAAAAAGTAGTCACTAAAAGTGAACAATTTGCGAAAAATAGCAAAACGCGAAGTGGACATGACATGACGGTAAGCAACCCAAAGGTTAAGCGATGGCAGGCAAGCGAGTCGAGGCGGGGTTGAGGCGGAAGTGAAAGCGGACGAAGAAGAAGAAGAGGCTAAACGAATGGCAGCGCGAGTGTGTAACTGAGACCGCATGTCTGAGTGTGTGTGTGTGTGTGTGTGTGTGTGTGTGTGCGTACGTGATGACTTCATGCCAAGTGTATGCATGTGTGTGTGTGTGTGTGCGTGTGTGTTGGCCGCGTTAGCTTGTTGAGCCTGTGAAGGTGTCTTTTGCGGTTGACCATTCATTCATTTTGAGCAGACATGAATGCAGAACGAAAAAAAAGAATAACAACAACAACAACAGCAGGCAATACAAAGAGCAATTGACATGAAAATTAAATACCCTACATAGGCACATAATTGCGCTATTTGTGCCACATTAACACACACAACATAAAGCAAGATACAATTATTACGCGTTAGACTGGCTTATGTGTCGTGTGATTGTATTGTCACATAGGTGCACAACAATACATGATATTTATGACTCTCTTAATATTAAGACGATTTGTGACGCATACCGTTTTCCTAAAATATTTCCTTGACACTATGAAATGACAATTGTTACATATTCGTAGCATACTTTTAAGCGTTTAGCTAAGTGCACAACGATTTCGAAAGGCGACTCAGTAATGATTGTAGCGCATGGAAGATAAACAGCCGAAAAGTGACACGCAACAAGCGCCAACTTCATGTAAACTACACAATTTCTGTGCCTGTGAGTTTGTGTGTGTGTGTGTTGGTGTGTGTGTAGGTGTGTGGCTTTGTTTGTTTAAGCAGTTAATTGTTTTGTAGCTTAACATGTGCATTTAATTGCTTGAACACACTCACACACACACACACTTACTTACATATACATGACTGCCACGTTTGTTATAATTGAAAATGTCGTTGCTGCATACGAAAATTACTCATACGCAGTGTGAGCGCTTTTTTATAGTTTTGTGAGGCAGCAAGAATCGTTTCACTTCATCAAACTCAACATGTTTTAATAATAACAAATCAAATTAACAAATAAGTAAATACGACTTCATAATTGTTAAAAGTAAGTTTTGCTTTGAAGGCTGCATTAATCATAAAAGTGAGTTTTCACGAATTGACGAACAATTCAACACAGCCAAAATGCACACTCACAAATGACATGAACATGTTGCCTGAGGTGCAGTGCTTCACGATCATCACTCTGTTTGAAATCCTACGTGCCGTTTGCGTGATAGATGCACAAAAGTGCAGGCAACATGTTAAGGCTGCCAAGCTGATCGAAAAAACTCGATGAAGTAGAAGCTAAGCTCTTCAAGCGAGCTTAGTAATTATGCTATGCCACCTGCTGATTAATTATTTTGGTTTTATTAAAAAAATAAACAACATATAATTTATTATTAATAAACATATTTTTTATTCACTAATTTGTTATTATTATTTTTATTATTTTTACAAAAAAAGCAGCAGCAAAATAAATAAATTATACGCTTGAATGCCTTATTGAAGAGGCAATCAGTGCGCGCTGAGCAAGTGCGCATTACAAGGACCCAAGGCGAAGAGAAAGCCGTGGTGAGTTTCGGAATATTTAAGAGCGCGCTAGCAGACGAAGTGAAACATTTAAGAGCACGGAGGAAATTTGTTGAAATTCGTTGAAATTTTGGCGACGCTTACAACAACAACAAAAACAACAAAAAATAAAAAAAAAAAAGTCAATTTTTTTCGTTGTTATTTTTGTTAATGCTCATAAACAATGACTTGACAACAGCAACAACAGCAACAACAACAATGTTAACAACAACAACAGCAACAAGGTGCCGAAGCAGTCAAGTTGCAGAACGAGCAGACTTCCTCTTCAGTCAACTGCTGAGTTTAATGAAGGCGTCTCAACTAATCACACACGCACACAGGCACACACACACATACATGCAGATGCCAAAACACGTTGGTTAGCATATTGGACAAGCAACATGCAACGTTGAATAAACGTTGAAACAAAATGGCGTCAAAGGCGGTGTTGAAAAGTCTTGTACGGCAAAAAAAAAACAACAAATGTTTAAAGCATTTTTGCAAGCGTCAAGTCATTAGTGCAGTGTGCGTGTGTGTGTGTGCGTGTGTGTGTGTGTGTTTGTGTTACTGAGTGCAATACGGCATCACTCACTCACTCAGCGGCTGACACTCGTTTGCGCTTGGTTACGCATGAAGTGCCACTGGCATGACTGCCACACACACACACACACACGCACACACACACACACACACACACAGGGGCACACAAATTTACATGCGGACACGGTCATGAGGCAAAAAGCAAAACGAGGCGTTAAATGTTCAACCTCACCTCGCCTCACTTCACCGCTCGCCGCCGCCTGACATTTTGCTCATTATGTGAGGTGCTTGCAGAAGTTTTCACAAACATTTGTTAACTGCCGCTTTGTTGTTGTTGCTGCTGTTGTTGTTGTTTTTCAAATACATATGCAATTAAGCGACAAATCAATTAACTTTAAAGTCGCAGCGGCAAACGTCGGTTTTACTATAAAAAATCAAACTTTGCTTTAAATATGTGTATTTTTTATACAAAAAAAAACGTAGTAATACATGTGTGTGTGCGTGTGTGTGTGTGTGAAGAGACGCGCGCATGTTCCTACGCACTCAAAATGTTAATGTCGAACGAAGCCAAAATGAACACATTTATTCCATTAAAAATTCTCATGCGTGTAAAGTTGGCATGCATGGCAATTACACACACACGCACACACACACACACAGAGATGAGGCATGTATCTGTGCCTGCCTGGCGTCCGTTTTGCCTTACTGGCTCGTCTCACTTGCTGCAATGCAATGCCTTTCATGCCTTTCTTCTACTTCGTCGTCGCCTTCACAGCCTTCGGCATCCTTCAGCATCTCCTGTGCCCCCTGCCCCACCCGCCGCTCCTACTCAGCGCTCCTTTCAACGTTGCTTTGCTTTGCCATGCAAGCCGCTTTGACCTTTACAGTCTTCGCCTTTTTGTATTCATTTATGTTCAATTAAGCATGCTCCAATACCCTACACATGCAGTCGGCCTTATTGACGCACAGCAAGTCGCAGCAAAAACTGCACTTGTTTAATGTATTTTTTTTTTGGATACTATAAAAAAACCTCTTCAAATTGCACACACACACACATGTGCATGTAACTGTCTGCGTGAAGTGTTTATAATAAAAAAAAATCATATAATTTATAATTCAGTTTTTTTTTTGTTTCTTTTTCAACGTTTTACGATTTTTCTCAGTTTTTATTTTTATTATTTATTTTTTTTTTTTCTTTTGCAAAGCATTTACGCCGTAAAGTATGCTCAGTTTTATAGCTGTTGTTGTTGTTGTTGTAATGCCTGTGGTTGCTATTTATTGTTGCTGTTAACGCCTCATTGCATGTCAACTTTAATGCTGCTCTCTTAAAACTTTATTTGTTTTATTTGTTGCCTGCGTCTTGTTGCTTTATGCCGCTTGTTGTTGTTGTTGTTGCAAGTATCTTCATTTGGTAATCATTAAGAATGCATTATTATGCAATGCATTGCAATGATGAGCAGAGGCGAGGGGAGTACAGTGAAGCATGTCAATACAAACACATGCATATTGTATATATTTAAGCAGACTAAATGGCAGACAGACGGGCAGGCAGGCAGTTGGCCAGCTGGTCAGTGAGTCAGTCAGTCAGTCAGTCAGTCAAACTAGCACTTAAGCACTTAAGCTGGCATTCTGTTAATGAAGTTCAATAATGAACTCCACTGAGCACAAACGCCATACAAATGTAACTCATTTATGTGTGTGTGTGTGTGTGTGTGTGTGTAGAATTATGCTGTGCGCTAAAATTAAATTATACTACAATGGCATCGAAGACAATGCCGACCATTGAATTTGCACAAGTAACTATTGAAATTCGCTTTGATTTTGAATATTTCGTGGGGTTTCCCAAAGCTTTGTGGCCAATGCGCAACTAATGAGTTCCTTACGTATGTGTGTGTGTGTGTGTGTGCTGGCAATTCCTTTGTTCTGTTAATAACCTTTAAAATGCTGAAATGTGATTAACATCGAAACAATTTACGTTCGCATTGAGCCTTCTTGTTATTCGTCTCAATGACTTGCTTCGAACAATCACATTTTAAGCATGCCAACACAAAAGCCTTTGAGTCTTCTTATCGACGCACAATTAATTGTTAATTTCAATTTAAGCTCAGCAATGCCAACTCTATTAAAAAAATGTGTTTTAATAGCATAATTAATAGGTTTCTTAGGCCGGTCTTTGTTAAAGGCCAAAAAAAAGTATTGGAGGAGACAAACAGTTGTGCTGAGTGAGCCACGCTACTAAAGTCGTATTGATACGCCATTTATTAGTCAATTATTTTATTTATTATTAATTTATTAGTGCCTATTAACAGTGCTTAATAGAGTTGCCAGCATAAGAAGAGCAACTCATAGAAGTTTACTCCGCTATAATTAAAGTTCTTTGCTTTGTTAATTATTTATAACATTTCCATTTTCAACTCAAACACATTTTCAGGCAACACTTTGATTTACAACAAAAAAAAAAGGGCAAAAAATAATTAAAAACAAATCGCTTTGTTTGTTTTTCAGCTTCACTTTGTTAAAATGCCTCAAACGCTTAAACATTTCGCATTTGTTTGATCTGAGATTTCCACACATGCCACTAACACAGCCATAAGCCCGCGCCCCTGCCGCTCCCCTGCCTCACTCTTTCAGTCATTACCACGCTTACCTATTGATACTTTACATTCATTAAAACAAAAGAAAAAAACAACTCAAAAACACATCAATGAACTTTATTCAAATAAAACAATTTGCATTGCATACTTTGTGGCGCAAGTATAAGATTACGCATACGCAATGTGTCAAATACACATACAACGACAGCAACTAAAACAACAACAACAACAACAGCAGCGAAGAAGAAGCAGGAGCAGCAGCAGCAGCAACACGCGCCATGCCACGCTGAGCTTCACATAATCACATTATTATTGAGTTGATTATTTAAAAAATTTGCCATGCTGACAGCCCTCCGCCCTCTGCCCGCCCCCTGCCATTGCCATTGCGCTGACGTGTTGTGCTGTTGTGCTGTGCTGTGCTGCCAAACCGCGACACGCGTTTGACTTTTTACGTTAGTTTTAAATCGAAAAATGGCCGCAAGCGCTTAAAAGGCGCGCAACAGAGAAGTCAGCGAAAGTCAAAAGTCGTTTCGAGCGCGTGAGCCAAAATAGCAGTCAGACAACGACAACGACAACGACAACACGTTGTTGTTATTGTGCTTGTTGTGCTTGTTGTTGTTGTTGTTGGTGTTGTTGTATTTGAGTGCATTTGACAGTTTGTTGCTTTCGCGTTGATTTTAATCGGTTTTCTCTTTGAAGCGGCACATAATCGCATGAATTCTATCATGCGGCGTCCTCATGCAACAACAACAGCAACAACAACAATGCACACATACACGGCCGTCGGCATAGTTAACACACGGTGTCTTGCCTTTTGTTGTGGCTGTTGTTGTTGTTGTTGTTGTCATCATAGCTGTTGTTGTCTCTTGACTATAATGTAAACCAAAAATAAACAAGCAAGCGCAAGAGGAAGCCACAACTAAAATACATGTTTGCCATCTCGCTCTTACGCCTTTGCTTGTGCTTAAACTTGCACTTACACTTACCTACACACACACGCACACATATACACTGTGCGACAAAATGTGTTAATACTTTTTGTGGATTTCAATTAAATTTCAATTATGTGCGCCTTTATTAATTTTATACACGCGAAGAAAAACAAAACAAAAAAACTATGAAAACGTGTCTCCAACATGGCCTTAACGTCAACATCAGCGCCAGCGCATGCCACGCAGCCTTTTTGAACTTTTCACGCACACACACACACACACACATACAGTTATATTGTAAAGGAGCGCTTGATGTAATGCTTCTTCATGATAGCATGTTGTCTTCAAAATGCTTCTCACATGGCAAACTCAATCAGCAGCGTGCTCAGTTCAGCATGTCTGCGCTGTTGAGCCCACTGCTGTTGCCCCCTCTAGCCCCTCACCATGCACCGACATCGTTTACTTGGTTGTGTAAACTTTTATTTGAGCGTTTCCGGACGTTTAACCGTCAGCAATTTTGTTGCTTTTGTTGTTGTCATTATTATTATTATTGTTGTTGTTGTAGTTGTTGTTGCTACTGGCAGCTTGCCATGCACGCCTGTTGCATGCAACGCACTGCCGCTATTTAGTCGACGACGCCCTCAACCCTCAAACGACATAAAATGCACATTTCTTGCTCTTTCGCTCGCTCGCATGAACGCTCGCTCGCTCCCATGTTCATTCATTTGCTCATTTCGGCGTTGTCATTATTATTATTATTGTTGTTGTTGTTGTTATTGTTGCTGTTGCTGCTGCCGTTGTTGTTGTTGTTGTTGCGCCTCTGCTGTTGTAATTATTGTTGCTGCCAACGCTTTTTGTCGCTGCGACAATATTTTCTTCTTCTTTTTGTTTTATTCTTCCATGCTTAATTAAAAAGTTAAATTTTACCACTTCCGGGCATCTTTCAAAGCTTTTACATCCGTTGCATTTCATCAAACCACCATCATCATCAGCTACCTCACCCGCTTCACAGCACACCGCCCGTTCATGCGAGCGAACAACGCAAGGGCAAGCAACATGCAATGGCACTTGCTGTCTCGCTCGCTAATCTTTGCAACTGGTGGACTGACGGACAGATGCATGGACAGACGGATGGACGGACGGACTCGCTGACTGCATGAGTGACTGAATGAGCGACTAAACGAATGAATGAATGAACGAACGAACGAAGGCATGATTTAAATGTCTTCAGGCCATTACTTCTAAACTTTTAACTTGACTTTACTTTACTTCACTTGCTTAACGGTTCTTGTCGCTCTTGTTGTTGCTGCTGCTGCTGCCTCTGCTTACACTTTGTCATCTTGTTTATGTTGCAGGCCAGACGTGCGGCATGTGTCAGACATCTACAACGCCCGTCAACCATCAACTGACAGTTGAGCAATTTATTTCAGTTGCTCTTGTTGTTGTTGCTGTTGCTGTTTGTTTGTTTACCGCCAACACTCAAACTGTTATAAATTTCCAAC